>OZ007580.1:50914514-51077014 GCA_963931925.1 Onchidella celtica
ACACGGCCCAGTGTGCAGATTATTGCTCATGACAACCATCTCTTTGTCTGGAATGCTGACGGGGTGCATAGGGCATTCACGAGCAATAGGAGTGCAGTAAGACTCAATTAAAAAATCAAACAAACAATAACAACAAAATAAACCTAAACGATCCGGCAATGTGAAGTAGATCCATTCCAGCTACCCAGAATGAAAATAAAGAAGGGATTTAACCCTGGCAGAGCCGAGTGCCACATTCAGTAGGACCATAAAATATGGAAAAGAAGGGATTTAACCCTGGCAGAGCCGAGTGCCACATTCAGTAGGACCAGGGATTTAACCCTGGCAGAGCCGAGTGCCACATTCAGTAGGACCAGGGATTTAACCCTGGCAGAGCCGAGTGCCACATTCAGTAGGACCAGGGATTTAACCCTGGCAGAGCCGAGTGCCACATTCAGTAGGACCAGGGATTTAACCCTGGCAGAGCCGAGTGCCACATTCAGTAGGACCAGGGATTTAACCCTGGCAGAGCCGAGTGCCACATTCAGTAGGACCATAAAATATGGAAAAGAAGGGATTTAACCCTGGCAGAGCCGAGTGCCACATTCAGTAGAACCATAAAATATGGAAAAGAAGGGATTTAACCCTGGCAGAGCCGAGTGCCACATTCAGTAGGACCATAAAATATGGAAAAGAAGGGATTTAACCCTGGCAGAGCCGAGTGCCACATTCAGTAGGACCATAAAATATGGAAAAGAAGGGATTTAACCCTGGCAGAGCCGAGTGCCACATTCAGTAGGACCATAAAATATGGAAAAGAAGGGATTTAACCCTGGCAGAGCCGAGTGCCACATTCAGTAGGACCATAAAATATGGAAAAGAAGGGATTTAACCCTGGCAGAGCCGAGTGCCACATTCAGTAGGACCATAAAATATGGAAAAGAAGGGATTTAACCCTGGCAGAGCCGAGTGCCATATTCAGTAGGACCAGGGATTTAACCCTGGCAGAGCCGAGTGCCACATTCAGTAGGACCAGGGATTTAACCCTGGCAGAGCCGAGTGCCACATTCAGTAGGACCATAAAATATGGAAAAGAAGGGATTTAACCCTGGCAGAGCCGAGTGCCACATTCAGTAGAACCATAAAATATGGAAAAGAAGGGATTTAACCCTGGCAGAGCCGAGTGCCACATTCAGTAGGACCATAAAATATGGAAAAGAAGGGATTTAACCCTGGCAGAGCCGAGTGCCACATTCAGTAGGACCATAAAATATGGAAAAGAAGGGATTTAACCCTGGCAGAGCCGAGTGCCACATTCAGTAGGACCATAAAATATGGAAAAGAAGGGATTTAACCCTGGCAGAGCCGAGTGCCACATTCAGTAGGACCATAAAATATGGAAAAGAAGGGATTTAACCCTGGCAGAGCCGAGTGCCACATTCAGTAGGACCATTGATTTAACCCTGGCAGAGCCGAGTGCCACATTCAGTAGGACCAGGGATTTAACCCTGGCAGAGCCGAGTGCCACATTCAGTAGGACCATAAAATATGGAAAAGAAGGGATTTAACCCTGGCAGAGCCGAGTACCACATTCAGTAGAACCATAAAATATGGAAAAGAAGGGATTTAACCCTGGCAGGGCCGAGTGCCACATTCAGTAGAACCATAAAATATGGAAAAGAAGGGATTTAACCCTGGCAGAGCCGAGTGCCACATTCAGTAGGACCATAAAATATGGAAAAAAAGGGAGGAAAAACATGCTTTGAATCTCCAATGATATGAAAAATGGAGAAACTTGAAAATCAAGAAATCCTTCTTGACAGTTGCTCAAGGAAGGATTTCACAAAGGCGAGTCCAAGAGACCGTCTTCAGCTGAACGCTGCTATTCTGCCTTGTGGGGGATTTTTCTCCAATCAGTTGGTCAGTCTCAGATCCCGGCGCCTTTAACAACTATTCATGACAGCTGCTGTTCAAGAAAGGATTTCACAAAGGCTAGTCGGGGTGGGGGTTTTGCATGTGGCTTAATGCCAGTACTTTCTATTCTCTGAGATTTTTCCTCAAGACATTTAGTAAGTTTCAAAGTGTGGAGGGGGGGGGGGGGCGATGACTCAGTCTTTAGTCTGAAACTTAATTTCAAAACACATTTAAAATAACTGTTTTCGAGAAATTGTTGTTGATTCGGCTCATCATCAAATAAATGTAAAAGACCCGCTTGAGTATTTATTGAAAGATGAAACGTGCCATTCTGCAGGTAGACGGTCACGAAGTGGCGACGGACGATTGAAGATCCCAGTCGATCAATGAACTGTGAGAGAGTGAAACGCTAAACCTCCGGCCTGTTGTGACTGACTGCGCTGTGGTCATTAAAGCGATAGAGAAATTAATCAGTCTTTTATGCCTGTTCTATGACTTGTCGTGCATGTTGGTGTTTGTAGGCCAGGTCTGTGTGATGGTTCTGGCTCGCAGGAAGGGCTAAATGTTTTAGGTCTTTACTTTAGGAGGTTCGCTGCTTTTGGCATTTACACCTCACTGTTGTGATTTTTATTTGTCTTGTTAATGCTTTGTGTGTTTTTATGGTAGGGATTAGTTGTTGGTGTTTTTTGTTTGTTTGTTTGTTTGTTTTAAAATTTTGCCTGGGTTAGGCTTCCTCTTCTCAATGTTCAACTGCCCAGTTATCTTTAACGTGCGCAACGTACACATGGTCCTTCCGAATCTCCCGTCCTTATCCGAGAAGACTAGGTGCTTGATCCTACCTACCAAAGGATCAGGGACAGAAATCCCCCCCACCCCTAATTCCAACATGCCTGCAACGACCGGGAATCGAACCCAGTACCTTCAGCATGAGAGGCGAGCACCTTGTCTCTAGACCAACGTCTCTCCCCTATTGAACATGGTAGTCCATGGCTTCACGTAGACCATGTAAGGGAAACTCTAAATGCCGTGGTTTGGGTCTTTGCGCTATTTTACATGACGGGGATCACAAATGTTTCCTCATGCGCACACACTGAAAACACACACTCTCACATGCAAAATAATACGTCAAGAGACTTCTGTCCACACGGGCCGGTGTAGATGTGCGGCTGAGTCGTGCTACCTCGTCGCAAACCATGGCACTTTATACATACTCTCAAGTCTAATAGCACAAACACAGTAACTTTGGTTTCGTGTCCATTTCGACAGTTTTGGCCAATGACGCCAGTCTCGTCTTGCCGAAAAGCTGGAAACGTGTCAAAAACAGTTAAAGGGTCTGTTAGTGTTAGAGTAGCCTACAGAGTGCTTTCCTCTTTCCGCCTTCGTCTTATTTTGTTTTTCGCCGCGACTGACACCATTCGGGAGAACTGCCGAAGGAGAAAGGAAACCCAAGCCACTGTGTCTGGGCTCATCATCGAGCAGTGATGGAAACACGCATGGAGCTTTTCCAGTACTCTTCGAAGCATTACCCTGAGAATCTTGTTGCAAGTACGTACGCCCTCCAAGTTTTTTGGGCTAGGGGTGCGTGATTTAAAGCCTTTTGTGTCTTCGGAGTTAGAGAGCTCCTCCGGAAATACTCCTAACAACAGGCTTAATTAATTATTCTTCAGATTATCTTCCTGTTTTCCTCCTATTTTTTGGTTGAAAGGGTAGGGGGCAAAGGTTAGGGATTCAATAAGGTTTAGGGTTGAGGATAAAGACAGGGCCAGGGATAGGTACGTGTACGTACGCGCCAGTAGCGCAATGTACTTGGGGACCGTACGTACTTATAACAACAGCCTTACTCCCCCACATGTGTACATTCACACCACACGAAACCATATTCACAGACCAACATACACATGCGAAACTGCAGACATGCACACTCGAACACAAAAATTCCCTTCATGTGCAGGTGTTTGGAGTGACTTTGGGCTGCAGCCGCTTAAAGTAAAAACACAATCATCAAAAAATTGATCAAATTTCGACTACTGTCGGACCTCGCACACTGAGATGATTCTGTTTTACCTTGGTCTTAGTGTGAGATGTAGACACAGGGGTGTTCAAAGTGACCTCGTGCACTAGTGCCACTGCAATAAGTCTGTCTAGCTAGTTGGTAAAAAGATACTAGAAACGATAAGATGAGACACTGTCTTCTTCGCACCCTAAAAAAACGTGCACACAATTTGCGCGGTGATCGGGGGCGGGGCCCATGGCGCATAGTATGAAAAGAATGTTTGATAATTATAATGGTAAATTTATAATGCAAAAGTGTGACAGTGCTGCTGCGACCTAAAGAAAAAATAGCCAGAATTTCCCCTCAGCGGTTGAGGTTATAATTCCATAATAAGTGCCGTCAATCTAAAGTATAATTGGTATACGGCCGTATACTGCCATTATTATTATTCTGTTATTGGCAATATATTATTACCATCTAGTACAATAATTGATTGTCGTGTCGCATCTGGCTGATAATAACCTATTTATTTATTTATTTATCCTTATTTTTATCTCGTTTTCTTTCTTCTTTGTTTTTATCTTACTTGCCTTTGTATTTGTTGAGATGTTTATACATTATATGGTTCTTATTTAATTATAGCTGTTTTTCATGCACTCGTAATAATTTGTAAATGAAGCATTCACACAGGGTTTTTTTTTGTTTTTTTTATATTTTTTCAACCTTTTTTTTTTTTTGTTTTTACAAGCTGTTGAAAATGAATTGTAAAAACTGTCAGCTGATAATGAAAAGACCAAAATGGTTCGAGAACAGCCGACAACATAGAATTCAGCAATTGACAATTCTGGGAGATAAAAGACTGCAATTGGGTCCGATCCTCAGAATAGTCCTTATAGACAGCCATGTATTTATTTGCTAGACTATTATCAGGTCATACGTACTTTCATACTTATCTATTTATTCATTTAACCAGCCACTTTGAACTAGACTTCTCTACATGTTTATTTGCTTTATATGGATACCTTCTTAAAGTAGGTTTTTTTGTTGCTGTTTTTTTTTGGCTTTTTTTTCAAATTTCCGTAAATTTTAAAAAATAGACCAGACCTATTAAGTGATCTCCAATCACTGAGTCATGCACGAAATGAATGCATTGCATTTGAATCTGAGCCCAAAAAAAAAAAAGAGAGAGAAAAAAAAAAAAAAAAAGTGCCGTCAATCAAGGCCAAAAGCGATAGCTGGACAGCGAACAAAATTTAATATTTTCCCTATTTGGCCTTGTAAAATATCGCACTTTTCGTGAGTTCCGTGGGTTTGGCTCTAGATGGCGGTGCGAAATTAGTGCACGCTAAAAACACTAGCTGTCTCATCTTCTAGTATCTCTGGTTCCATTCAAAGGAATGCTGGCGTGGCGCTGCTCCAAGTCTATTTCGTCTCGGTATTAGCGTGAAATGTGGGCAGGACCTCACAGGGACATTTCACGTCAGGACTCGAAGTCCTCACTAACCACCAGTCGCGTGACTCATTCAGCAAAGCGGAGATCCCGAGCAACTCTCGAACGTGTGGATTCCCCTTTTCAATCACCAATGGGCATTACTAATGGGGAATTCCCCGATTACACCGCGCATCATGACAGTCGTTGTCAGAGTGGGAAAAAAAAAAAGTCAACGTTATAGAAAATCGATCAAGTTTGAGCATGACCACGGGACATTACCCGAAGCGGAATCAATACCAGCTGCAGGTTTGAACCTGGGCCCGTGGATTCTCTCACTGAGTAAACATTGACGGAAAGTAAACAAACAACATTAATCCCTGTCTCTAACCAGTCCGGTTAGAATGATTATGATAATTATTGTTAAAGCATTTCGGTGGGGACAACTGCCATTATCCATGCTAGTTGCCCCCACTGAATCGGTGGAATACACAGTGTGAGATTTGATGTTGAGTTACGATCACCAATGTGTAAACTGAGGCGCAGAAGGAAATTTCCTGTCATACTTTTTAATTCCTCCAGTCGAAAATGCGTTGTTGTTTTTTTCGCTCAAATTAGCGGAACACTTTCTCCTGTTCAACTCAGTTGAGGCTCAAAATCAACGAAAGTGTTGAAAATAAAGTGACCTTTCGAAATATGCCCACTTACATCTTACATCTGTTTATGGGCAAAATGATATTTTGCAGAATTTTAGACTTGGCGGTTGAAAAGCCTTTCGTGAATACATTGGAGACCGAACTTCCTTTATAATATGATGATGGTATTTTGTTGTTGTTTTGAAAGACGAATGATTACTTTTCCCAGTGGACAACGGAAGGTAGCCTTGAAGGTCCAGAAACTTCGCTTTCGTTTGGCTTTTGGCAGTTTTGCCGAATGACGTCAATCTCGATTTGCCGAAGAAAAAATCAAAAACAAAACGAGAAGATGTCAAAAATATTCGCATTCCAGCGCAGAGTGCTGCTTCCGCTTTCGTCTCGTTCTGCTTTCTGGTTGAGACTAACGAAAGTGAAGCGAAACCCGAAACTGTTGTGTCTGGGCCCTTAGACAGGTGTAGGATTCCCAGGCTTTGACTGAAAGGACACAGAATGGCGACTTTGGTCGCTTCCGTGCCCGGCGGGTAGCTGGTCGCTGGAGGGCAGAGCCTCGCCTCCCCCCCCCCCCACCCCCCGCCTCTCCGCCTTAGCCCTGCGAATTACTCCTGTGATGGAGTTTTAAATATGTTTTTAAAGTTCAGATTGTCTTGGATCTCCTCAGATAGATGTCTATTGGTAGTCTGCTCTGGTTCTCCGCACCCTCTTCCTAAAGCTTAGGACCTCGGCGTCTAAATCCGGCATTAGCCATGTTAGACCAACTTGACATAGTATGCATGTAACTCCATTTTCCAGGCACTGATATTGGCTTATTTACTGTAATCATATCCGAAGACCACGAGGGAAAAGAGTCAAACCAAGAAAATCGAGTTTTAAAGTTTGAAAATCCACAACTGGCGACCTTACTTCCTGTTTGTTCTCGGAAAAACTGGAGATCTTTAAGTGTGTAGAAGCGGTATAACAAATGCACACTCTGGGGGGAGTTGGAACAAACAAGAACTAAGCTCGCGAACTTTTTGAACGGGTCATTTCTAATACGTTGTGATTGTTGTTGTTTTTCTGTTGTTGTTGTTGTTTTTCAACTTTGGTTTCGCAAAGACGGGACTTGACACAGTGCAATAAGGTCGATTTCTATAGCGCCGTTTTCCAGACGGCTCAAGGCGCTTTTTGGCAGCGTCACTGCACACAGAGAAAGTTGTTCGCCATAATGTCACTCGCCATTCCCTACAGGCTTGCCACCAGCGCCAAGCGGCGAGCGGATGTTCCTTTCTCTGTATGACTGCTTCCCTTTCCTGAAGTGTGTTCATTGACATTAAGCCGTCTAAAATAACGAATGGCGTGAGGGGAATGGCGAGCAACTTTCTCTGTCTGACGCCTGCCTGCCTTACGGGGAGAAAAATAACATAATAATCCGCTCACATCTGCGTACATGCACACAAATACAACTACTCACAACACACACCCTATTTACCAGACATGGCACAGAAATTCCACCAACGGTCAGAATGTTTTTTAAAATAAGGCTGTTGTTATGAGTACGTGCTCACCCCAAACGTTTTGCGCTAGGGGCGCGTACGTATACGTACCTATCCCTAATCCCGTCCTTATCCTCAACCCTGAATCTGATCGAATCCCTAAGCCTGCCCCCTACCCTTTCAACCAAAACAGCAGGATAGGAGGAAAACAAAAAGAAAATCTGAAAGAATAATTAACCATAATTAATTAAGACTGTTGTCACGGAACATTTCGGGAGGAGCTGTCTGGCTCTGGGGTCACAAAAGTCTTTAAAATGCGTTCCACTAGCGCAAAAAACAACTTGGGGGACGTACGTGCTTGTAACAAAATTCTTAAATAAATGGGTTTTATAAACATTATTCTCCACCACTATATGATACGCGCATAACGTCCGGATTTTTCTCTTCTTAATAACATCCGCTAATTCTTCAAAGACATTTTTTCTTCTCTCTTAAGATCGCAAACATTGCAGGGAAACAGGACAGGACACGTAATCCGATTATACAGCAAAATATTGATTTCTGTGCAGTTATGTCTTAAAGGGCCGTACATAATGTATTACGCAGGTTACACATGCCAAGGGCAAGGCCCCTCTGAAAGCAAAGATCTCAGCAACATAAAGTATGTACGCTCCATTCTGGCAGTTCTTGACAAAACGCCCTACTCTCATGTATACTTTCCATAGCCTCCTCCCATGTATACTTTCCATAGCCTCCTCCCATGTATACTTTCCAAAGCCTCCTCCCATGTATACTTTCCATAGCCTCCTCCCATGTATACTTTCCATAGCCTCCTCCCATGTATACTTTCCATAGCCTCCTCTCATGTATACTTTCCATAGCCTCCTCCCATGTATACTTTCCATAGCCTCCTCTCATGTATACTTTCCATAGCCTCCTCCCATGTATACTTTCCATAGCCTCCTCCCATGTATACTTTCCATAGCCTCCTCCCATGTATACTTTCCATAGCCTCCTCCCATGTATACTTTCCATAGCCTCCTCCCATGTATACGTTCGATAGCCTCCTCCCATGTATACGTTCGATAGCCTCCTCCCATGTATACTTTCCATAGCCTCCTCTCATGTATACTTTCCATAGCCTCCTCCCATGTATACTTTCCATAGCCTCCTCTCATGTATACTTTCCATAGCCTCCTCCCATGTATACTTTCCATAGCCTCCTCCCATGTATACTTTCCATAGCCTCCTCCCATGTATACTTTCCATAGCCTCCTCCCATGTATACTTTCCATAGCCTCCTCCCATGTATACTTTCCATAGCCTCCTCCCATGTATACGTTCGATAGCCTCCTCCCATGTATACGTTCGATAGCCTCCTCCCATGTATACTTTCCATAGCCTCCTCTCATGTATACTTTCCATAGCCTCCTCCCATGTATACTTTCCATAGCCTCCTCTCATGTATACTTTCCATAGCCTCCTCCCATGTATACTTTCCATAGCCTCCTCCCATGTATACTTTCCATAGCCTCCTCCCATGTATACTTTCCATAGCCTCCTCCCATGTATACTTTCCATAGCCTCCTCCCATGTATACTTTCCATAGCCTCCTCCCATGTATACTTTCCATAGCCTCCTCCCATGTATACTTTCCATAGCCTCCTCCCATGTATACTTTCCATAGCCTCCTCTCATGTATACTTTCCATAGCCTCCTCCCATGTATACTTTCCATAGCCTCCTCCCATGTATACTTTCCATAGCCTCCTCCCATGTATACGTTCCATAGCCTCCTCCCATGTATACTTTCCATAGCCTCCTCCCATGTATACTTTCCATAGCTTGACCTCACACCCCTGCTTGCGGATGGATGTTCAGCATTTCTGGTAGAGTCTCCTTCTGTCCTATCATTCTATTACCTTATATAATACTAGGTGAGCTATCCTACATTACCTGGCATAAACCGGTGTTCCCGCCCTTTCTCTCTCCATCTCCCCGATCTGGACAATTTCCCATAATATTCTACTGTCCTACTTTAGAACTCATGCGCGGCAAAGCACAAGACGCTAACCTGAACGTTTGTTGAACAGTGTCACTGTGCGGTGAGCTTGACAAAGGGAGCACTAAAGGACATCATTGGATTTTACATTTTTATAACTGTTTTTTAAACAATTGCCTGAAACTTGAATAAAGACAATAGACCGATACAAAAGCGATTAGGTTATACATGTCCTGTTGATACTTGAGAAAATTAATGTTATAATTTTTTAGACTGTCACTCAGGTTGTAGCCTTAAGCAAAAATATAGTCACAATGTATTACTCCCGCCACAATTTACTTTTCATAACTAGCTGAGGTTCCCGGCATTATCCGGGATAAACCTATAAACCCTTCTCTCTCTCCCTCTCTTTTTCTTTGTGATCTAGAAAGCCTCCCATATTCTACAGCCTTACGACAGATTTCAAGCGCACCAGAGCACTATGCACTCTTTCTTGGTAGGGAAACTGCGCGTACCGAATTGAACGCGTGTTAATACATCGTTCTGGTGGAGTGGGCTTACTACAGGGAGCCAAAACAAAGATCATTGTATTTTACATGTTTACAACTTTTATTTCAAAATACCTAAAACTTGAATCAACACAATCGGTCGATACAAAAGCGATTGGACTGGATTAGTTGAAACTTAGGAAAATTAATTTTATAAGTTTTGAAACTGTCATTTAGGCTGTAGCATCGAGCAAAAAAAGGGGCGAAATTGCACCACAATGAATTACTCCCGCCACTATTTTTTTTTATAATAAGATAAGATAAGATTCTTGCGTTTTCCTGGCACAATGTGATCATTATCGTGTACACCTGCTCTCTCCAAACTCAAACTGCTAGAATAAAAATTAATGTGCAGCCATAAGAATGTTGAAAAAGACATCGATGCTCTGAGATTTTATGTGACACTCTTTTCATGGATAATTTGCCTGTTTAATTAGAAACATAATTTGCACATAATCCAACAGCTTCATTTCCTCGAAAAAGGGAAATAAAAGCAAGCGTTTTAGTTCATTACTATTTTTTGAAAAGCGCATGTGGGTACCCCAGTACCGCCTTATCTCCCCCCCCCCCCCCCCGCATACTCTTTTCACATGGTTTGGGCACTTCCCTTCCCCCCTTCTACCTCCGAACGCACCCAGTCAGCATCCTTACGTCCATCCAATGTCGATTTGTATAGATTTCTGTAAGATTAGTAGGATTAATCCATAGAGCTGGTTCCCTACATCAAACGGACGTCGGCGCAATGTCGTAAGCAGCGGATCTACGAAGTAATATTTGTCATTGCTATGTGCAAACTTAACGTCACTCCTGCAGGTCGGATGTCCATCGGGTTGATGGCTGGTTACGTACTTTATGGATAGCCCCTGAGAGAAAAGTAAGGCTTATTACGAACTAAAGTGCAGAGTATGACTAATCGATGGTTTACGAGCTAGCGTGACGTAGAGTAGAAACCGTAATATAAGGTGCTTAGTAATAATATTATGGACGAGGGTACGCAGTGCAGATAATTAAGAGCTTGCGGTTCTGCGTAAGTTTGAGGATAAAAACCGTAACCTTTGTTTGTTTCACTGACATCTTTCTATCCATCCACCCATCCACCCGTCCATCCATTGATCCATCCATGCATGCATGCATGCATCCATCCATCCATTCATCCACCTATCCATCCACCCATCCATTCATTCATTCACCCACTCATCCATCCATCCACGCATCCACACTGACGCCACCCAAGGATGTCATCCTAACCTCAAGGCATCCCTGCCTCAAAGTGCACGGCTCCTGAGCAGACGCACTAAGTCTTGCAATGATTCGGTTTTGGGACTGCAGCTGAGCATGCCGCAAACATTGTCTTTTGGCACGGCAGCTGAGCGTGCGCACTTGCAAAGATCTGTCTTTTGGCACGACAACTGAGCATGCACACTTGCAAACATTTGTCTTTTGGCACGGCAGCTGAGCATGCGCTCTTGCAAACATTTGTCTCTTTGCACGGTAGCTGAGCATGCCCTCTTGCAAAGAGTAGTTGTAGTCTAAAAGGAAGAACTGAAGCTCTTACGAGAACAAAATATTTAATATCAAATATGTGGCCTTGGAGCTTCCGAAGCCGGACGAAATAAAATTCACAATGCCCTTGGAGCACAAGTTCTGTGACGTGAAGTGTAGCAAACTAACAATAAAAAAAACAACAACAAAAAAAAAGATGGAGAGAAAGAAACATGTTACGGTCTGCGTCCTGACAAAGTTGCGCACGAGCCACAGACTGTGTAATGCACTGCCGTGAGGCTCCAACACGATCAATTATTCCATTAGTTGTTTTTTTTTCTGCTAAACATCATGCATTTAGTCACGTGGCAAAACAAACACTTCGTATTGATTTCTCTTGGCTTCAAACACCAGGTTTCTCTCGGTAAATTCTGAGTGTTTTTGCAGCCATTGAGTATCCATTTTCTTTTTATCCTTGTGTTGGTCTGTTTATATTAATTTCAGCATATGAAATCACAGTTTTTACTTCCTTTGTTTTTGTGTGAATATTGTATAAACCCTTCTATTTTGCTGGTAATATCTGAAATTAGCCTTATGGTATTTATTTGTTTTGTTGCAACTAGCCAACGACCCTACGTCAATCCGACGTAGTTTCCGTAGGTTTGGTACGATTATTGTTGGGGCGGGTTGTCTACATCAAACTGGCGTCGGTGCGATGTCGTCACCAGCAGATCTACATAGGAAAGATATCCTTCCTACGAGCAAACGACGTCAATGCTGGAGGTCGGATGTCCGTAGGAATGCTGGCTAGGACGAGATATCATTCACATTTTGTCGTGTTGATGATAGTTCTAAGTTTGTTTAGAACCATTGCCTGCATGATTGTGTGGGTTTTGTATGTGTGTGTGTTTCGCTGGGCAGTGGTGTAGTAGATACAACTATCTGTCTAGGTATTTCTCTATCCAACATTCGCTCTTTCCTTCCTTCTATTCACCAACTCATCCATCCATTCATCCATCCATCCATCCATCCATCCATCCATCCATCCATCCATCCACCCACCCATCCATCCATCTATCCATCCATCCAAACCATCATCCATCCATCTCCCATCCATCCATCCATCCATCCATCCAAACCATCCAACCATCCATCCATCCAAACCATCCATTCATCCATCCATCTCCAGTCCATCTATCCATCCATCCAAACCAGCCAACCATCCATCCATCAGCCGAACCATCTATCCATCCATCCAAACCATCCAACCATTCATCCGTCTATCCAAACCATCCATCCACCCGTCCACCCATCTCACATTCATTCTTCCTCCTATCGATTCATCCATCCAACCAACCACCCATCTCCCATCCATCCATCCATCCATTCATCCATCCCGGATCCCGCATGCACGCTCCCTCCCATCCATCGGTACTAACTACATAATTATTATCTATCTATAAGCCCCACTGTCCACTGAACCTACCATCAATCTGTATACCTACCAATCAACCAGACGTCTGTCGATCTATCTACCCGGCTGTCTACCTAATCGATACCAATCCACTTATGATAAAACTACAGGACCAAAGAAACCAATACCCTAGTACGAAACACAATATCCCACCCGCGTATTGACCTACCCGGCACAGAAAGTCGGGTCACTTCTTAAATTACATCTCAAGTCAAATTTATTGCGCAGGAAAAGCTCCCCCCCCTCCTCCTCCTCCCCCCCCTCCTCCTCCCCCCCCCCTCCCCTTACGTCTTTTTTTTTTCAGGGTAGAAGTTGGCAACACATACAAACAGGGATTTGGACAGAGGGATTGAAGTCTCTGTTTCCGAAGGCCCCAGCATAATACTGTTGGCCACAATGACTTGCACAGAGAACAAAGGGCGTTTGAGAAATAGATCTAGCTTTTTTGGGTCATCCATAGAGTGCGTCCGCTCGATTTTAGCGATTCTGCCGTCACCTCCCCTCCTTCTCCCCCCCCCCTACCCCACCCCCCCTTTTTCTCCCCCCCCCCCCCCACACCCCCCAGCCCACCCCAACGTCCTTTTCCCATTGTTCATAATGCTTGACCTAGTTGGAGTTTATAGCCATTAGAATTATTATTTATGTCCACGATACAGCATTGTTGTTCGAAAACTTTAAATAAATGACACTTTGCTTGGACTATTCCATTGTTTCAGTAGAAAAACCTGATTTTTATTAAACTTAATTTACTGAAGAAAAAAAAAGTAAATAAGATAAGATAGGACTTCATTGTCTTGTTTCCAGGAAATTTGTTGTCACAGCATTCAGTAACAGTACAACGGGAAATAGAATAGACCTACAAGTCATTAACGCACACCGCACACACGCACATTGCTCACACAACATTACCAACAAGTAAGAACATTGCTCACACACACTGTAAGAAAAATCCATTAGGAAAAAAACTAACAACAGCATATTCCCCCCAGAAACACTGCTACTTCCTATTGCGGATGGCAAAAAAGATCATCTATAGCGATCTCTATTTGTTTTTAAATATAGCATTCGTCCACTTCTTTGGTAAATAAAACCAAACTGTTAATTCAGTACCATAAATTCAAAAGCGTCCGTACGTTTCTGAGGACTCCCGCCTCCTTTCTTATGTAACAGCCAGATATATTGTAACAGAATGTGTGGATTTCGCAGGTACATCCGGAGGTGCCCCATGAAAGAATTTTTTTCAAACGTGGACCCACTGCGCAGCTTGTCGTTCATGAGAGAGGCCGAAATCTGCACGTTGATATTTACATGTTTATACCATAATAATATTCATATTACAGACATACTGTAGAGTAGAGGCCTTTTCGTGTTAGATTTGTTCTTCCACTATTATTTGATATTATTTATAAAAATCAGAAAGCTGAAAACTGACCCAAAGTAAGACAACGAAAAAAAAAAAAAACATCAAAGGTGCAAAGTGGCTGTTATCTTGCCGACGAGGTGGGGTTAAGCTTGTGGTGCGCAGAGGTGTTGAACGGAGTCAACCCAAGAAGGACTTCGGGTAATAAAGAGAAATAAACGACTCTCGAGATTTACACTGAGCTGGACGGTTTTGAGTTGGTTGTGTATCTGCCTGTTGTGTCTGTCAAGTGCTATAGTGGTGACCCCGACGTGATCTTTAGATCTAGACAGAATATTCCTATTCTTAATCTTTCAACGACGATTCGTCCACGATGTCAATAGAAACAGTAGTACTTAAATTACCAACGTTTTGGACCACTTGTCCTTCAGCGTGGTTCGCTCAAACTGAGGCTCAGTTCGTGCTGCGTGGAATCACAACAGACGAAACGAAGTACTACTATGTAGTAGCAGCACTCGGCGCTAACACAGCTTCAAGATCTTTATCAATCATATCCTCACCTCCTCCAACCTGTAAGTACGACACACTTAAATCGTTCCTTACGGATGCTTACGGGTTATCAGAAGCAGAGAAAGCAGACACTTTGCTAAACATTAAAGTACTAGGTGACAGCAAACCGTCAGAAATAATGGACAGAATGCTAGCTCTTTTGGGAGACCACAAGCCATGCTTCCTTTTCCGCCACCTGTTTCTCAGACTGTTACCTGAATCTATTCGTGCTCCACTTGCTAATTCCCCCAATATCACTGACTACCGAGCACTGGCGAAAGAGGCTGATAACCTATTTAACTCTCTGACAACAAACGCGACAATCTGCACTGCGGTTCTACCACCTAAACCAACACCAACCGTAGCACATGATGCAAGTTTGTCTGAGATTGACACGATTTGTTGGTTTCATCGAAAGTTTGGTTAAAATGCCAGGCGATGTTCCAGCCCATGTAAATATTTCAGCAACCTCAAGACTAAAAAGAACCAGGGAAACGGGAGAGCGGGCCAGCGGTAGAAACTTTACTTGCTGGTCCGCCATATTCGCCCACTACACCATGTACTAAACAAAACCTAGAGACAAAGGTAACTCAACTATTTGTGACCGACGCACAGTCTAAAAGACGCTTCTTGGTGGATACAGGCGCACAAGTCTCTGTAATACCAGCAACATGGGCAGAAAGAGCGTCAGGTGCTACAAGAACACCTTTGCAAGCCGCCAACGGAACCTCCATAGCCACCTATGGTTCACGAATCTTGCCTTTGCATTTTGGCAACCGGATTTTCAAAGCACGTCTTATATCAGCTAATGTCAAACGACCTCTCTTAGGGGCTGATTTTCTCCGTCAGCACAACCTGTTGGTCGACATTCGAGGACGTCGCTTGATAGAAGCAGAATCTTTTGCTCACATTCACTGCACTGTCAGTTCAGTTTTAGATAACTCGGATCTTGCTCTCATAGAACCCACGAGCAATAAGTTCCGTAAAATTCTCAGTGACTATCCGGAACTGTTACAGCCAACCTTCTCCACTGCTGAAGTCAAGCACGGGGTGAAACATTTTATCCCAACTAAAGACAGGCCAGTCTTCGCTCGTGCACGTCGTCTAGCACCAGACAAGCTGGCCTCTGCAAAGAAGGAATTTTTGGAAATGGAAAAGATGGGTATTGTACAGAAATCCAACAGCCCCTGGGCATCCCCACTACACATGGTACCTAAAAGTAACGGAGACTCACGTCCTTGCGGCAACTACCGCAGACTGAATGATGCCACAGTTCCTGATCGCTATCCGATACCCCATATTCAAGACTTTTCGGCTCGCCTGGCTGAAAAAAAATATTTCTCCAAGATTGACCTTGTGAGGGGATATCATCAGATTCCTGTAACTCCCGAAGATATACCTAAAACAGCTGTTATCACGCCTTTTGGTTTATGGGAATTTTTACGTATGCCATTTGGCCTTAAAAATGCAGCGCAGACGTTTCAACGGCTCATGGACTCTGTGCTCCAAGATTTAGACAGCGCATTTGTCTACCTTGATGATATTTTAGTGGCTAGCTCCTCAGCCAAGTCTCACGTAGAGGACCTCAATGCAGTTTTCCGGCGACTAAAACACCACGGACTGGTAATCAAGCTTGAAAAATGTCTCTTTGGAGTGGCATCGCTTGATTTTTTGGGACATCGAGTGTCTGCGTCAGGCTCAGCACCAATGTCGTCTCGTATTGAGGCAGTAAAGAAGTTACCACAACCAAGAACTGTAAAGGCACTCCAAGAGTACCTTGGGATAATAAACTTTTATCACCGTTTCATTCCAAACATAGCTTTGATGTTGCGTCCCCTTTATCAAGCTCTGAAAATATCCAAACCACGCCAAGATCTCATTTGGTCCCAGGAAATGAAACAATCCTTCCTTGCCGGTAAACAAGCATTGGCAGATACAACCATGCTGGTACATCCATGTACAGATTGTCCATTAGCTTTGACATGTGACGCATCTGATGTGGCCGTCGGCGCAGTCCTTGAGCAGTACAACCATGGTCGCTGGGAGCCACTTGCCTTTTTTAGTCGCCAGCTACGTAGTCCGGAGATCAAGTATAGCACTTGACAGACATACAAGCGTACAAAACTGCCATCACAAACATGAAAATTGCTACGACAAAGCTGACTGATGAAGGACCAGAGCTTCTCTGCGACATTTCAACTGGTAGAGCCCGCCCTATCGTTCTTCCAGATTATCGACGCCCGGTGTTCGAGGCTGTCCATAACCTTGCTCACCCAGGAGTTAAGGCTACTGTTAAACTCATTGCAGAGAAATACGTGTGGCATGGCCTCAGCCGCCAAATTAGCGATTGGGTAAAGGAGTGTCACAATTGCCAGGCATCAAAAATTCAGAAACATACCAAGGCGCCCCTTCAGACATATACTGTACCCGACAAAAGATTTTCCCATATCAACATCGATATTGTTGGTCTATTACCCCAGTCATGTGGTTACCGTTACCTCCTAACCATCATTGACCGTAATACACGATGGCCAGAGGCAATTCCTATGACAAACATTACAGCACCAGAATGTGTTCGGGCTCTCCCTGGAGGCTGGATCTCTCGCTTCGGGGTTCCCGCGGACATATCGTCGGATCGTGGTTCACAATTCACATCTTCCTTGTGGGCTGAAATTGCGAGACGCCTAGGAGTCAGACTCCATCGGACAACATCATTTCACCCCCAAGCCAATGGGATGGTGGAAAGGTTTCATCGCACACTCAAATCAGCTTTGAAGGCACGACTAACAGGCAACAATTGGGCAGAAGAGATACCTTGGGTACTCCTCGGACTCAGAACAACTCCAAAGGAGGACCTGGGAACTTCTTCGGCAGAACTTGTCTATGGGGAACCGTTGACTATCCCCGGTGAGTTAATTCCGTCGCAGACTCAGTCTTGGTCTGCATCAGCTTTTTTAACAGCTCTCCGAGACAAAAACGGTCTACGTGTACCTAGGCCAGCCATCCACCATAGTAACCCATCTACGCACTTACCACCACTCTTGTTATCATCCAAATATGTCTACATACGCACAGATACAGTGAAAAGTCCATTACAAAGGATAAGATAAGATAAGATAAGATAAATTTTATTCGTCCTTGTACAAGGAAATTTGTTTTGATCATTGAATACATAACAATACAGTTACAGAAGCAGAAAGTATGATACATAGCGCGCACACACACATATATACACTCACACTGATAAATTAACTAAATTAACAAAATTAACAGTGCACACCGGTTCTTATAAGGTGCTAACTCCTGGAGATAAAACATTTCTCATAGACAGAGGTGGTCGTGCCGAACGCATCTCAGTAGACAGCCTTAAGCCTGCACGAGTGGACTCATCAAAACCGGTACAACTTCAGCAGCCGGTGCGCAGAGGCCGTCCTCCTGTCTCACAAGAGCCACAACTTAACAAAAGAACTAGAAACAATAATGATCCACCCACAACTGTATTTGACCACAGACAGCTCACTTCCCGTTCAGGACGACCATTGCGATCACCTAGGCGCTACCAATAACTCTGTGAGATGTCTGTGCTAGGGGGTGATGTGTGGTGCGCAGAGCTGCGCAGAGGTGTTGAACGGAGTCAACCCAAGAAGGACTTCGGGTAATAAAGAGAAATAAACGACTCTCGAGATTTACACTGAGCTGGACGGTTTTGAGTTGGTTGTGTATCTGCCTGTTGTGTCTGTCAAGTGCTATAAGCTCAACTTAAACCCTTTCCCCTAAGAACTCTTTTCTGACTCTCGAGACGAGACAAACCGGCCCGTGTGATTTTTTTTTTCTGTACGAGCTTTAGCAAATTCAGGAGCGGGGCAGCAACAGACCCCCAAATACAGATCATCGGTTAAGGGATTTCTCGTCCTATCGAACAGTGCCATGGGTGCTGCAATCTCTGGACTGTGCCTGATATGACCCGGCACGTCACCGAAAATCCCTGGGATGTGTTGGAGCTGTCCTGTGTTTGGGGATCTGTTGCTGCTCCGCTCCTGAATTTGCTAAAGCTCGTATGGAAAAAAAATCACGCAACCGGCCCACCATGCCCTCCTCTCAGCGTACTTTGTGTATGGCCCATTGAGTTATCCGTTGTTGCCAGAGCATTGAGACTTGGAGTCCCAGTCCCATCCCACCCCCACACACCCCCCACCCCCCAAAAAAAAAACATCTGAGAGAGGAAAAGATCAAAATTTCTCACACAAAAAGCTTTGACCTTTTGGTTTCCCCGGCGATGTAAAAGGGCCAGGGTCATTCCATGCCAAATTAGCTGAGTGCCTTTTTTATTGTTAGAAATGGTTCTAGCATGAACAAAGTATCTATCTATCTATCTATCTATCTATCTATCTATCTATCTATCTATCTATCAGTTTACATGTATCTATCTATCTATCTATCTATCTATCTATCTATCTATCTATCTATCTATCTATCTATCTATCTATCTATCTATCTATCTATCTATCTATCTATCAGTTTACATTTATCTATCTATCTATCTATCTACCTACCTATCTATCTGCCTATCTGTCCGTCCGCCTGTCACTCTGTTTCTATCTGTCTGTCTAACAAATCAACAGCCAATGGCCGGAATGCCAAGGTTGTATAAAAACCGATAATTGCCTCAACCGATGAAATTACAAGTTCATGGTCATACTTCTCTCCACTAATTTTCTCAGAGTTTGCGTAACATATTACGTAGACATCTGTAAAGTACGTACGCTCCATTTTTATCACCCATCCCAATTCCCCTTACGCTTTTCATACCCTTGGCTGCAAACTCCACCCACCCATCCAAATTGTTGTACCAGCGTACGGCCAGATGTCCGTACTTTGCCCTCGATATAATTGAAGCTCTAAACGGCATTCGTTTTCCAAGGACTATTTAGCTATTTTTGACAACATACATAGCCTGTACTGTGTTTCAGTTCGTCAACAGTCCTACAACGCATTTTGTAATGAAAAAAAATATATAAGTAGGCTAAAGGAAGCGCATATCCGTAAAACATGTTGTACGGATATGGGCAGTGCATATCCGAACAACGCACACAATTCGATGACGTAGAACACACACCGGAATACCATATACTGACCTTGTTAATTTGCGTGGTTTTTAAAAATGTGAATCGGCTTAGTAGCAAAACAATCCGATTTCTGCTCGGAGATTGCGTGATCTGCGCTAATAATATACCTGAGTGTACGTCGATCACCAATGGCTACCCCAACCCCTTTTCGCCTGATTAGTCAATCTGACTACCGCCAATTGATACAAACTGACAAGACCCTCACGCCCCCAGGTCCATCTAACTATTCCATGTGAACACCATACCAAGTTTTGTTTCAGCAAACCTTCACCAGTCGCGCTTTTGGTAAACATGTAGTACGGATATGCACTTCCATAAGTAAAACTCAAAATTGGGTTATTTCCTTACGGTAAATAAAGCGTACGTTTACGCTTCACAGAACTTTCCTTCCTGCGGGTGGTTAGTAAGTTGGGCGCTTCTGGTAGAGTCTGCTTCTGTCTTATCGCTCTGCTATAGACCTTTTTCACTTCAGCGTTACGGTTGTTTGCGGGGAGCCGCACGGCTTCGAAAAGCACCGTGTAGGGCAAAAAACCCCACTTGCCTTAGTGATGGCATCTGAATATGTGCACAGACTAAGCAAAGATGCATTTTTATGCCATAACCAGCACGTAACGGGTTTGTACAGCTGGGTGCCCAACAAGAGGATGGCATCCTTCGACCGATGTCCACCGTTTCCGCCCTACAAGTGGGGCACGCCGCCATTTTCTTTGCAACTCACGTGATATGGAGGACGGGAAATGAAAAGGGTCAATACGCCATGTATTCTGTCTAGCGTCTGTCTGTGTCTAGCGTCTGTCTGTGTCTAGCGTCTGTCTGTGTTTAGCTCTTTATTTCAGGAGTTTTCGCTGCCCTTGGCATTTACGATTCACTTTTCTGGCTTGATTTTTCTTCTTGTGGTAGGGATTCGTTTTTTTTTGTTGTTTTTTTTTCGAATTTTGCCCAGACAGGGGGCCTTGTTCGGCCTGCTCTTCACGATTTCCAACTGCCAAGGTATTTTTAACTTGGACGGGTCCTCCGAATTTTTCGTCTTTATCTGAGAAGACTAAATGCTCGATCCTACCTATCATAGGATGAGGGGCAGGAAAACATGAGAAAAATACTATCGTCCTTTTTCTTCTCAGCACAAGTTTGATTTGTCACTGCTTTACAACATTGGCATACATGTGTCACAGACTTATGCTAAAAAGGCAACTGATAGTTCACTGCATTTCTGAGCACGAAGACTGTCAGATAATATTATATAGAAAAAGAAATGCGCCAATAGGAAAATGTAATTATCCAAGAGAATCGTAAGTCACGAAATGACGGAAAAAGAAACAAGTTCTTTCTTAATCTTATCTATATAAAAAAACAGCATGGAAAAAAAATTCACTGCTGCGAGGAAGAAATGCCCAGACCTGAAAAAATTACACGTGAAAGATAGTTCTTTTTGCTACTATGTCTATTCCTTTGACATGAAAGCGAAGTATCGTAATTTTGTAATAAATGAAAATAGGCCTAAAAATATCGAATGATGCTTTCTCCTCAACAATGATGGCCTCCCTCCTGCCTTTGTTTTGTTTCGACTTTAAACTTCCGGTTGCGTTTCAAAGTTTGAAGGCATGAGTTTCTGTGCCGTCTGTCTTATGCACGGTACGGGCCATGCGGGTGTTACTGTGCCAGTTGTGAGTTGTTTTCTTCCTAGATCTACATAATCTGTGTGCCGATTGTGCGTGTTGTTTTCTACCTAGATCTACATAATCTGTGTGCCGATTGTGCGTGTTGTTTTCTACCTAGATCTACATAATCTGTGTGCCGATTGTGCGTGTTGTTTTCTACCTAGATCTACATAATCTGTGTGCCGATTGTGCGTGTTGTTTTCTACCTAGATCTACATAATCTGTGTGCCGATTGTGCGTGTTGTTTTCTACCTAGATCTACATAATCTGTGTGCCGATTGTGCGTGTTGTTTTCTAGATGATATTGCAACCCGTTCCTTGAACGGGCGTTACACTAGAATCTCAAAAATGTCTAATGCCATTAGTGCAGGGCAGTGATGACATGGCTGTTATGATGACATGTCTTTTTTTCTCAACGCCCCCCACCCCCCCTCCTCCCTATAGGTTTTCCAAACGCTTTTCAACCCCGCCCCCCCCCCCCATTTTTTCTTTCTAACATGTGCACTTTGTAGAAGGCCCTTGGGGCCAGCGCACTAGATTTTCAAACAGAGTGCAACATTTTGTGTTAGGTTCTTCCCACGTGTCTGATCCCCGAAGCGTCTCCAAGCAAACCTAACCCAGCTCATTAATTCTGTTCACTACATTCAAATCCACCAGACTGGGTGTTTTTTGTTGTTGTTTTTTTCTCAGCCGGAGAACATGTTCAGAATTCGGTCCTGGCTTAATCTGCCTGTCATGTACAGCAGATCACAAGACGACAAGTGCGTCCTTGTCCGCATGTCTGCATGCAAATGACTCTTGGACTTCAACAGTGAGTAGGGGGCAAAACCCTTATAGAACCTTAAGCTCTCTGGGAAGAGGTTGTTCGCAGTGTACAGGAAATGCACTAGGGAGATTGGGGAGGGAGGAAAAAGGGGGGGGGGAGGGAGGGGGCATGTTATTAGAGAGCTTCCGTCCTCTTCCTAAATTTGGTTATAAACATAAGGTTCGCCTTTATTATTTTCCTGTGTTTTCAGCAAATTAAGTGTTTGGATTATGTAAAAAAAAATAAAATCGGGTCGCTAATGAAACATTTTAACAGACAAAATAAAATCTAGTCCAGGCAAAATGCTATTTCAAGTTTCAGAAAATCAAAGGTTTCATCACGGACGTTTTTATTAGTTTTGTGGCCCTGCGCTCGCACGAGGAGAAAGGGAGGGGTGGGGAGTTGGGTCTGAGGGTATGAAAAAGCTTACATGGGGGTGGGGGTGGGGGTGGAAGGGGATGAGATGGGGCCGGGAGGGGGGGATAGCCAAAATCGTATTTATGTCTGAGTTTGTGTGTGTGTGTGTAGGTCTCCTATGTGTTCGAAACGTTTTAATTGTGTGCGTGTGTTCATCTGCGCGTGAGTACAAAAAGGGTTTTTTGGCTTTTTTTCCCCTCTCCTCGATGAAGCCATGTTACACAAATTAATGGCGTCTGCAGTCAATAAAAAAGTGGGCGTGCTCTGTCTGAGTAGCTTCATTAGAGCAAGCCCAGATAGCTCTGCTCACACCTCTGGGTAGAATTATCTGTTTGATCTAGCACAGGGATTCCCAACCCGGGGCAAAGTCGCTGTAACTTTTCTTTGTGTGCTATTATGAAAGCTATTGTTATCTATTATTATAAAAGTGAACTTTGGAGGCTATGTTAGCTTACTCCTCCGTTAATACTTAGCACACGCTTCAAATTTTACAGACGTCGACAATATCTATATACCCAGGTTTTCGCCACATAAAACATACGAAAACTCCTGTCCCCGAATTTATCAAAATAGATTTTTTCGGTCATTCTATTTTAATTCACCATTTTGAGTTAACAGTGTCACGAGTGGAGTGAGCGATAGTTAATAATTACGGGGGGAAAGGAGGAGAGTAAAATTAACCCACGGCCCACGGGGTAAGCGAAAGCGTGCATGTGAGTTGGGGGGTCTGAATGAGGCGAGGGCGCTGTATTACTATCACTGCACACTAAGACATCTAAGAGAGCGGACATAGGAGAAAGCCCCAGAGGGCGAACATAAGGATAGCAGTCAGAAGAATTGGGAGTAGTGTTATTCCAGTGATGACTGGTAGGTGAAACGATGATTGATAATTATGATTGATGTATTATATTCGTCTATTACCATGATGTAAATAACTATATGTGAGGAATGTGGAAGTCCTTGATATTGGATATAGCAATGTGCGCCATGAGCGATAGATGAAAGTTGAGTTCATGGATTTGTAGCACGAGTGAGTATTGTGTACTACGATGGAAGTGTGTTACCGTAAGATGTTTGGTGAGTGAAATGTGAACTATTGTGTGTACGCTTCATGGGTTGTAAGGAGAGGTGGAGTGAATAGAAATGGTATGGTATTATACCAATGTAATGTTATTCTTGTTGGTGCCGAGGTCGGGCCGAAGAGCGCCACCTACGGTGAGCACAGGGGATAGGCCAGCATAGGGCCGGAGGCCACACATAGGCCAAGAGTGAGGCTGTCGGTGCAGGACAGTAGAGGCACATAAAGTCGTGGCAGTCAGGCCACGGACAGGGACGTAGATATGAGCATGAATGGGCTAGTTGAAATGATAATGTACTATTGCCATGTTAATGGGCAGTTGAAATGATAATGTACTATTGCCATGGTTGAGGGGCTATTGAAATGATAATGTGTTATTGCCCTGCTGAGGTGCTAGTGGAATGCTAAGGTGTTATGGCAATAGGAAGGTGATATTGAGAGACTGCGGTGCCAGTGAATTATTAATGTGCTATTAAGACCCTGAGGGGAGAGGCTGAGGCCGAAGTGTCTTTAGGAAGTAACTACCGGGTTGTGGACCCGAGGAAGAGTGCATGTGGGAATAAGGCCGTTGTACGGCAGTTGAATTCAATAATATAATGTATGTAATTGCGCTATTATCTGTATAATTATGTTTAATAAATGTGTGAGTCTGATGGGTTGTTCTGTTAAGTGTTAAACTTGTTCGTTCGTGATTGTTGTCTTGTTTAATTATTACATCTCCCAGTCTGGGATTTGTGACACTGGGGGCTCGTCCGTTGTGAAACTGGGGGCTCGTCCGTTGTGACACTGGGGGCTCGTCCGTTGTGACACTGGGGGCTCGTCCGTTGTGACTCGTCCATTTTCGTAATATTTAGTTGTAGTTAGTTAGTAGGTATTTTTCAGTGGGCAATTGTTACTTTAGTTTTTGTCCACCTAGTACTTATCTTGTGGTAGGAATTTGTGCGGTCGTTGTTCGTGGGATGAATGGAAATTTCATGATGGTATGATTTATGTGTATTTATGAATATGTATTAATGCATGTATTACTATGAATATGTACTAATGTGTGATTGAATTTTCACAGATAGAGAGTGTGCGTGCAGCCTGAAGGAGTCAAGCACCAAGAGCTCCGAGTAAAAGGGGAAAGCTGAAAGTTAAGTGAAAACTGAAATTTTGTGCCCTGGATTGTGGGCTGTTCCTTTAATCTGTCTTTTTCTCTGTTTTTGCTGTTTTCGTTATAATTGATTGTACGGGCGGTGGCGCGGGTTTGCTGTGTTGAACTTAGTTTATCCTATTAAAAAAAGGTGTGGGAAATTTGGAACTTCTTTCATCACAGTGAACAGTTCTGTAGGGACCTGTATTTTTGTTTAGATTGTGCCGTTCCATCTTCCTCGTTGTTTTAGGAAGACGTCTCTCTTGTCCCTCTCTTACCTATCTGTAGATACGTTCTTTTTTTTCAGACTCTGTTCTTGTTTGTACCGTGTAGTGTAATCGGCGTAGTTAGGTTGCATTTTTTTTTTCATTATATTTTCTTTTTTAGGTCTTTGTCCTAGTCTGGTTCGTTGTCCTTGACGTACTTGTGGTCCCTCTACTGAATTTCTTCATTCTTCTCGTTTCTATTCTCTTT
Source organism: Onchidella celtica (assembly GCA_963931925.1). Classification (NCBI taxonomy): domain Eukaryota; kingdom Metazoa; phylum Mollusca; class Gastropoda; order Systellommatophora; family Onchidiidae; genus Onchidella; species Onchidella celtica. The sequence goes on from OZ007580.1 coordinate 50,940,059, forward strand.
TATTATTAATAGTGCTATACATTTAATGAATATAGAATTAGTTAGGAAGTACGTAAATTTCTGAATTGTATTTGAGACAAGTGGGTGTTGTTATATCTGGTGTGATCTCAGGTCTCTGGTCGTGTCGTTAGTGATCATACCGACAGGTTGGTCTTTTTCATAATACATACCATAACCATAAATCTGTGAAATGGCGGATCTCCGTGAGCTCATGAAATTGGGTACGGAACTTTGCCTTGAGGAAGAGGAGCTGCGCGGCTGGATTAAAGAGCAGCAGGCAGAATTGCGCGATGAGCGTGCTAAGGATAGAGAGCGAGAAAACGACGCTAAGGCTCAGGAGCAGGAGAGAGAGGCTAAGGATAAGGAACAGGAAAGGGAGTTTAAGTTAAAGGAGTTAGAGGCTCAGCAGCAGGAGAGGGAGTTAAAGTTAAAGGAGATAGAAGCCCAAGAGCGGGAGATAGAGGCTAGGGATAAGCAACAGGAGAGAGAGGCGCGAATAAGAATCGCCGAGTTGGAAATCAAAAAGAATGCGCCAACAGAAACAGTTGAGCCGCAGGTACACAATAAAGGTGGCGTTAGGATTAAGCTGCCTACGTTCGACGACCGGAAGGACGACATAGACGCCTTCCTTTACAGGTTCGAACTGAACGCACAACTGCAATGGGGCGAGAATAAACAATTATGGTCCACGTACCTGGCTTCCTTGTTGCAGGGGCGAGCGTTAACCTACTTTAAAGAGCTACAGCGCGAATACGTACATGATTATGATAAGCTGAAGTCTTTGCTGCTTCGCCGATTTGCGCGTACCGAGGAATATTTCCGGGAGCAGTTTAGGCGAGCACGTGCGGATACCAAGGAGGACTTTGCTGCCTTCGTCGCGAGGCTAACAGAATATTTCACGAACTGGATGGACTTGGCGCATGTGGGCGCGGATTTTGTTAAATTGAAAGACCTAATGATCCGTGACCAGCTGTACGCGTCGTGCCATAAAGATCTGGTGGCTTTCCTGAAAGAAAACGAACCCGCGACGGTGCAGGAGGCGTCTAAGTTGGCGGAAGCATACCGTACGGCACACCCGTCCAAACCAGTAGCGAGGGCGTACGTACAGGATGCTGGTTACGTCGCCGTGGTTGAGGGGTCGCCGGCAGGACATAAAGACAGGTCGCGTCAGCGTGGTGCCTATAACGGGCAAGCCCAGGGGCAACGTAGGGGGTATCACCAATCACCGGCATATGGATCCGGTAAGTTTGACCGAGCAGGAGGGCTAGGTCGCGGTAATGGCCGAGGGCGATTTGTGACCTTTGCCGATGACCGACGGCATAGGGACTTTAGTTCCGGTCGCGATGGGTCACGGGGACCCAGGTCTAGCGGAGCACAGGGAGCAGAGTGTTGGACCTGCGGACGCGTAGGTCATTTTTCGCGCGATTGTAGAGCCGCGAAGTGTTGGAACTGCGGAAGAGCAGATCACATCAGCGTGAATTGCCCTGCAGGTAATATAGCGGCGAACGTGGATGACAATCGCAGTGGCTCCAGTCCATGTTCCCCTAATAAATTTCACCATGCAGCTGCGTGTGTTACATCGGACAACGGAGGCGGACAGTATTCTAAGTGTCCCAGTTGTGAGAAGTTATTATCTTCCGGTGTTTTACCTTGTGGGAGAAAGATCCCCGTTATAAATTCATGTCATACAGGAGGTGGTCTTAGGGTTTATCCGGGGTTTGTTGGGGACGAACCGGTCTCGGTTTTACGAGACACAGGATCTACCGTTGTGGGAGTGCATAGGGACTGCATTCGGGAGTCACAGCTTACAGGTGAGACTGTCCCGTGCATCCAATTTTCAGGGGCCATTGAGAAATTACCCATGGCAAGAATAGTGATAGATACACCTTTCCTTAGCGGGGAAGTCGAAGCAGTCGTTGGTTGCTTTCCAGGCGCCCAGCTCATCATTGGTAATGTATCTCGGGTAGGTTCCCCTTCCGAGGAGAATGTGCAGGCATGGTCGCAATCAAAAGGTATTGACTTTTGTGCCGCAGTCGAGACACGTCGACAGGTATGTGATAAGGGTAAAATTAGACCTTTGCCAACGCCAGCGGCCAACCTGGATATCACACCAGAGCGCTTGGCGACATTACAAAAGGAGGACCCATCATTAAACCCATGTTTTGAGGAGGCGCGAACGGAGAGAACGAGGAAATATAAGAACGGCTCGTCTTCTTTTGTTGTTCAGGCGGTCATTCTGTTCCGTAAGTATGTAACGGTGGCCTCCATTTTAAAGCAGGTCGTTGTGCCAGCGTTGATAATCGCAACAAGATTGCATTTGGCACATGATGTCCCATTAGCGGGTCATATGGGAATAGCTAGAACCAAAGAAAGGGTTCTTAAAATTTTTTACTGGCCATCCATCCACAGGGATGTACAAGTGTATTGTAAGACATGCAGTGCGTGCCAAAAGACGACGCATAAGGGTCGTACACCCCAGGCTCCTCTTCAAAAGATCCCCACGGTTTCGGAACCGGTTAAAAAGGTTTCGAAAGACCTTGTTGATTTAAGAGAAAGATTATCTTCAGAGCGCACTATAGCAGAAGAAGCTTCTAGTATCGCTTCAAAAAGAGCAAAAGCCTATAAAGATAGAGGATCCAAACTGAGAATTTTTAAGCCAGGAGACAAGGTCCTATTGTTGTTACCTACGGACCATAATAAGTTATTGATGACATGGAAAGGTCCTTATGTTATTGAGCGAGTTGTTTCGAAGGTGGATTACGCTATCCACATTGATGGATCAGTTAAGGTTTTCCATGTTGATAGGCTGCAGAGGTTTCATGAGAGACCAGAGTATCTGTATTCTCATACTGGTATTAAAGGACATACCTAGTGCCGTGTCATTCTTTGACGATATAGCATGTCATACGTCGACATGGTCTGATCATATTCAGACACTAACAGTAATTTTTCAACGATTACGTCATTTTGGGTTAACTGCTAAACCCGCAAAGATGGATTTGGCATGTCCAGAGATAGTATTCTTAGGACATATCGTGGGTAGAGGTGTTCAGAGACCTGAAGTAACAAAAATTGACAACTTAGTAGGGTTGCAAATCCCTAAAACAAAGAAACAAGTCAGAAGCTTAGTGGGAATTTTGAATTATTACAGAAAGTTCATTCCAAATTTTTCCTCCTTGTCATCTTCTCTTACTGACCTTACTAAGAAGGGACAACCCGATAAGGTCCAGTGGACGTCTGAATGTCAGACAGCATTTGATAATTTGGTGACAGCATTATCATCGTCACCCATTCTGATATTACCCGATTTTCGATCTAATTTTATCCTCAGAACGGATGCGTCGGACTCTGGTATCGGCGCTTGTCTCCTACAGGAGAAGAACGAATGTTTCCATCCTGTATGTTATGTCAGTAGGAAGTTATTGCAGAGAGAAATAAAGTATTCTGTGATAGAGCGGGAGTGTCTTGCCATCGTGTGGTCCGTCCAGAAATTAGGACGTTATCTCATGGGACGAGAATTCTGTATCCAGACAGACCACAAGCCACTAACGTTTTTGTCGAAGAATCGTTCGTCCAGCCCACGCTTGTCTAGATGGGCATTGGCTTTGCAGCCGTATACCTTCGTTATTCAACCAATTCCAGGAACCAGCAATCATATCGCCGACTACCTTAGTCGAGCCTAGGGGAAGACTTCAGGAGCTTATACATCGGAGGACAGGAACATTGACAGGATCTGTGTGAATGAGTCGTCGACTTTAAAATATTGACAGTATAAATATGATATGAAGAATGGTTGATAGGTTGATTGGTTTTTGATTCTGTATTAGATATTGTGTTTAGTTAGCTATTGATGATGTGATATATATATGCATAGGCAGGGCATATTGATCCCCATATTTTCCCCTGATTCCGGTATTTTATGTGCTAGGGGCATTGGTAGGTCATTTTTATGTAAGTATTGCTCACGCTCACTCGTTGACAGTCATCTTGATGCGATTTGAAATTAATTGCATTAATTTTTTTGGGGTGGGGGATGATGTCACGAGTGGAGTGAGCGATAGTTAATAATTACGGGGGGAAAGGAGGAGAGTAAAATTAACCCACGGCCCACGGGGTAAGCGAAAGCGTGCATGTGAGTTGGGGGGTCTGAATGAGGCGAGGGCGCTGTATTACTATCACTGCACACTAAGACATCTAAGAGAGCGGACATAGGAGAAAGCCCCAGAGGGCGAACATAAGGAGAGCAGTCAGAAGAATTGGGAGTAGTGTTATTCCAGTGATGACTGGTAGGTGAAACGATGATTGATAATTATGATTGATGTATTATATTCGTCTATTACCATGATGTAAATAAGTATATGTGAGGAATGTGGAAGTCCTTGATATTGGATATAGCAATGTGCGGCATGAGCGATAGATGAAAGTTGAGTTCATGGATTTGTAGCACGAGTGAGTATTGTGTACTACGATGGAGGTGTGTTACCGTAAGATGTTTGGTGAGTGAAATGTGAACTATTGTGTGTACGCTTCATGGGTTGTAAGGAGAGGTGGAGTGAATAGAAATGGTATGGTATTATACCAATGTAATGTTATTCTTGTAGGTGCCGAGGTCGGGCCGAAGAGCGCCACCTACGGTGAGCACAGGGGATAGGCCAGCATAGGGCCGGAGGCCACACATAGGCCAAGAGTGAGGCTGTCGGTGCAGGACAGTAGAGGCACATAAAGTCGTGGCAGTCAGGCCACGGACAGGGACGTAGATATGAGCATGAATGGGCTAGTTGAAATGATAATGTACTATTGTCATGTTAATGGGCAGTTGAAATGATAATGTACTATTGCCATGGTTGAGGGGCTATTGAAATGATAATGTGTTATTGCCCTGCTGAGGTGCTAGTGGAATGCTAAGGTGTTATGGCAATAGGAAGGTGATATTGAGAGACTGCGGTGCCAGTGAATTATTAATGTGCTATTAAGACCCTGAGGGGAGAGGCTGAGGCCGAAGTGTCTTTAGGAAGTAACTACCGGGTTGTGGACCCGAGGAAGAGTGCATGTGGGAATAAGGCCGTTGTACGGCAGTTGAATTCAATAATATAATGTATGTAATTGCGCTATTATCTGTATAATTATGTTTAATAAATGTGTGAGTCTGATGGGTTGTTCTGTTAAGTGTTAAACTTGTTCGTTCGTGATTGTTGTCTTGTTTAATTATTACATCTCCCAGTCTGGGATTTGTGACAAACAGGAAGAATGACACCATTTTGACGCGCCGACTGAACGCGGAAGTTTGGTTCCGCACCAAGAAACGAAACCGTTCCTGGAACGGGTAATTAAATAAAATAATTCTGTGTGAAATTGTGGTGTAACACAAGTTCTATTAGTCATAGCATGGAATCCAAATGCCGCGTTAATGTAGCCTAGATCTAGATATATGGTCGCGCTTAGTACTTAGAAAATTTGCAAGATATATCTTGCGCGGGTCGGCTAGTTTGAAAAAAAAATGACAATATCAAAAACAGTATTTAAAAATGTCCCCTTTGCCGGTGGCTTTACTGTGGGTAGAAATGTAAACTCATTCAATTACTGAACAAAATAGGGTGGCGGTCTATTTACTTTTGAAAAATGGCCAGGGGTAAACGGGGCGAGAAAGGCTGCGCTTAGCCGGCATCACTACGTCAGTCTGACTTCACTTCTGTAAGATTGGTAGGATTATCGTAGGGAAGTGTTCCCTTCATTCAAATTGTGTAAGATTGGTAGGAATCTTGTAGGTAAGGCTTTCCTACATTAAACGGTGTTCTTTTGTAGGATTCGTAGGATTATCGTAGGAAAGGTTTCCCTACATAAAAACGACGTACTTGTGTAAAATTGGTAGGATTCTCGTGGGAAAGGGTTCCTACATTAAAAAGCCTTCTTTTGTAGGATTCGTAGGATTATCGTAGGGAAGGGTTCCCTACATTAAAACGACGTACTTGTAGGATTCTCGTAAGAGAAGAGGGCACTACCAGATAAGTGCGGTCCCTATCTTGCCCACTCCAATGTTTACCTATCCGCCATCTTGGTTGCTGGATGACGTCATCAGTGGTTGGTAGTGCTGGGCCGGTATCGATTCGATGCATCGATACATCGATACCTCATAGGTATCAGAATCGAATCGATACCCTCGAAAAGGATCGATAAATAGTGAATTATTCCACACACCCTAAAAGTCTCGTAATTATTTTTATTTAGCACGTAAAGTTGTGATTCCGCCGAGGAAGAAGAAGAAGAAGAAGAAGATGAAGAAGAAGAAGAAGAAGAAGAAGATCTATCTTTATTAAAATTTAAGTGTGTTAGGCCTCTAGATCTAGATCTATCTCTAAAATCATATGTTTGAATCGCATATAGTGATCTAGATCTATTGTTTCTGTAACCGGTGTTTTACGTGTTGCCATTTGCAACTACATGTACATGTAATGTGGTTAAATTGTTCAATTATTTTAATCACCTTTGTTTTGATTTGTTTTGGTATAAAAGAATGTAAAATTGTTGCTCTTTGGATTGTTCTTTCGTTGCCCCTTCTTATTTAGCACGCAATGTGTACTTATAAAGAAAAAAAATGGGGCCTAAATGTTCTTTTTTTGTCGAACAAATGAAGTACTATGTATAGGACAAGGTATTGAATCGATTCCTTGAGAAAGTACTAGGTATAGGACAAGGTATTGAATGGATTCCTTGAGAAAGTACTAGGTATAGGACAAGGTATTGAATCGATTCCTTGAGAAAGTACTAGGTATAGGACAAGGTATTGAATCGATTCCTTGAGAAAGTACTAGGTATAGGACAAGGTATTGAATCGATTCCTTGAGAAAGTACTAGGTATAGGACAAGGTATTGAATCGATTCCTTGAGAAAGTACTAGGTATAGGACAAGGTATTGAATCGATTCCTTGAGAAAGTACTAGGTATAGGACAAGGTATTGAATCGATTCCTTGAGAAAGTACTAGGTATAGGATAAGGTATTGAATCGATTCCTTGAGAAAGTACTAGGTATAGGACAAGGTATTGAATCGATTCCTTGAGAAAGTACTAGGTATAGGACAAGGTATTGAATCGATTCCTTGAGAAAGTACTAGGTATAGGACAAGGTATTGAATCGATTCCTTGAGAAAGTACTAGGTATAGGACAAGGTATTGAATCGATTTCTTGAGAAAGTACTAGGTATAGGACAAGGTATTGAATCGATTCCTTGAGAAGTACTAGGTATAGGACAAGGTATTGAATCGATTCCTTGAGAAAGTACTAGGTATAGGACAAGGTATTGAATCGATTCCTTGAGAAAGTACTAGGTATAGGACAAGGTATTGAATCGATTCCTTGAGAAAGTACTAGGTATAGGACAAGGTATTGAATCGATTCCTTGAGAAAGTACTAGGTATAGGACAAGGTATTGAATCGATTCCTTGAGAAAGTACTAGGTATCGAACTAGGTATCGAATCGATTCCTTGAAAAAGTACTAGGTATCGAATCGATTCCTAAATCGTGGTATCGGCCCAGCACTAGTGGTTGGGTATTCAATGTTACAATTATGTTCGATTATATTAAAATGTAATCGATTTAAATATAATCATTTCTTCGGGGGGGGGGGGGGGGCATGAAATTTTATGCACCTGTGTGGGGTGGGGTAAATTTGAAGAGAGGGAGCTCTTTGGGGAGCAGGGTGTCCAGCACTTTCCAACTTCAAAAAATCCTACCACTCCTTTAAAAAATCCTACAAGTTTAGCGCGCGGAAAATGTTTCAAAATTACAATATACTGCATGGCAGAATGCTGATTGCCCTCTCGGCAGCTGGAACATTCTCCAGCCATCTATGGCCACAGAATTTGAGTGGGAGGACAGAGCATCCAGTCACTTTTTTGAAATCCTCTCTCTTGGCAGGGCTTTCCTGAAAGAGGTAGTGCATGGCTTTCAGCAGATTTTGAACGTCCCATGAAGATTCTGTAATGCCAACTTTAAAGCTATTGTGCAGTGTATGTAAACCACAAGACCCTATGTTTAGAAGAGACACGGCATGTTCCTCCTGCATGCTGGATGACAGGTCCTTCAACACTTTCCAATTGACATTGGGTCCATCCATTGACAACTGGACCAATTTATGGCCTCCCAGTTCTTCAATCAGTGGATTGATCTTTGTAAGAATGTCTGCTGCTGTGGCATGACCAAGAAAGTATGAATCCACATATCTAGACTTGACTAGCCCATCAACATCCAGAAATCTAATATGCACATCAAGTTGTTTTGTTTGGAGGTCAGGGTTGAGGCTTTCATCAAACATTAACACATAGTAGGAACTTTCTTTAAGAGAACACATTATTTTGTCCCTGATGGCAGGTGCAATTCCAAACGTAGAAAGGTAGCCCACCTTTGTCCTGGAGCACTGGAACTTCTGGGCTATGCCAGAGTCAGGAAACATTGACCTGAACAGTTCATCAGTATTGTCGGATGACCTAGCACTGCTATGAGTGGATATAACATGGAGAACCGACTTTGTCAGGAGCAGAGTTAGGGTCTTGGGGAGCATTCGACTGCACGAGAGGCAGCTAACTCACACTCGGACACAACCACACAAGAAAAGTATTAAACAACTAGAGGATCTACATATGTCAGGCCGGTCAGGCCATGTTTCACATAAATATTAATAAACCAAACAAAAGACAATAGAGGTATATTCAAAGCAATAAATTCTAATTACCAACTTAATCTATGATACTCATGTAATTATGGTTCCTTATTGGATGTACTGCAATCAATAGCAAATAGGTATATTATACGAAACTAGATATCAATTTAAAGTGACTGTTGAGTCGCCACAGGCCAGTCGCCAGGCAAACTCTCCCTAAATCATATGGGCTTGAATGTTAGGAGAGCCCAGTACGTTCCAAGCCTACAGAAGCACACTTCGGCTTGTAGGTAATTATGCAGTTGCAAAAGAACTATTTATATATATGCACAATCATTATTCAATTCATCAACAATGTGCCATATTACTTCAATCATACTATGGAAATAATTCTATAACACAGGCCACTCGTCGTCGAGTGCCAGCTGGGGTTTCCTTAGACTTCCTATGAGGCTGTGGTTCTCTCTCTATTTCTGATCTGCTATTATGCTTGAACAAATAAGATATATTACCATTGGTCACGCCTACTGGTAGGTGCGAACATCAAAATAGCGCAGCGTGGGCTTTCAAAGGTCAGCCCACTCAGACCTTTCTTTCTAGAGCTCAGTCAGTCCGTTAGCAAGGACTTCTAGTCTTCAAATCACAGTTCAGGTACTGGCCAACCGGATATACATCACGACACGATGATTCTGCTCGTCTGTATTCAATAAATCTGAACGTTACACGATGTTTTATAATATCTAACTACCCAGCAGTGCTAGTCCGCTGGCCCAATTAGTTCAGCTATCTCATTGGTCGAAACCTCCCACCATTTTAATTGTAGTAATACGTCTGCACTATTCTACCAGCCAGTTAACGTGCAAAAACTTGTCTGGTCATACTTAACAATGTCAACTATCCCCACCTTGTTTCACCCCTACTCCATTACTTATTAATCACGAACATTAAAACCGACAAGCGTGAATCCAATAGTTTAACTTTACATTTATTTACTCACCAACTATAATTCGCGAGGGCCGTTCAAGGCCACCAGCCAATTTCTCATGGCCCTGGTAAAACAACAACAACTCACTCTCTGCGTGAGTTTTAACAACATCCGAATCATGACACATCCCCCACCCCAGTTAAAATTTGTAATTTTAATGATATAAATGATTATCGTAAGGGGAAGGCATGAGTCGAGAAATTGCTCGAAAGGTGAACTTAACTAGGTAATCACTAAGACTACTACAAAAGTTGAAAAAAAAAACCTAGAGGACGGGTATCCTTGATGGACAAAACTTCATGAAAATCTTAAGGCTCCGTCCAAAAGTATATATCTCTCTGAGGATTAAATCTTACCTCTAAATACGTAGACATTAACAATCATAACTCGAAAATTTTAGAGTACAAAATTGATCCTGTGCGAATGTCATCAGGAATGCATACATACAATGAATAATACTCAAGAAAAGATAACTATAGTAGCAATGATGGCATTAGTGGATCTGGACTCTGTCACAAATCCCAGACTGGGAGATGTAATAAGTTATGACAGGACAACAATCACGAACAAACAAGTTAACACTTAACAGAACAATCCATCAGACTCACACATTTATTAAACATAATTATACAGATAATAGCGCAATTACATACATTATATTATTGAAATCAACTGCCGTACAACGGCCTTATTCTCACACACACTCTCCCTCGGATCCACAATCCGGTAGTTACTCCTAAAGGCACTTCGGCCTCAGCCTCTCCCCTCAGGGTCTTAATAGCACATTAGTAATTCACTGGCACCGCAGTCTCTCAATATCACCTTCCTATTGTCATACACCTTAGCATTCCCCTAGCACCTCAGCAGGGCAATAACACATTATCATTTCAATAGACATTATCATTTCAATAGTACATTCTCCCCTCAACATGGCAATAGTGCATTATCACATTCACGCTCATATCTACGTCCCTGTCCGTGGCCTGACTGCCACGACTTCATGTGCCTCTACTGTCCTGCACTGACAGCCTCACTTCTGGCCTATGTGTGGCCTCCGGCCCTATGCTGGCCTATCCCCTGTGCTCATCGAGGTGGCTCTGCGGCCCGTCCTCGACACCAGTCATTACTGGAAAGACTCTCTCACTAGTCTTCTCGACTGCTCCCCTTATGTCCGCCCGATGGGCTCTTATTCACAGGTCCGTTCCGTAGGGCCTTCTAACTTGCAGTGATAGTAATACAGCGCTTTCGCCTCATTCAGACCCCCCCCCCCACTACTCACAACAGCACGCTTAACTTACTTGTCTACTGTGAGCCCTTCTTACTCTACACCCGCTCTGTAGCAATCCCCTTAATTGCACTCACTCCACTCGTGACAGACTCCTGGTCTGCCATGACTTCTCGTCCTCGACCCTGGGCAACAACGTCTAGTGTGGCCAAAATACGGGTCGACGTCAGTAAAATAGCTGTTGGAACAAAGGAAAGCACAGGGGTAGGTGGAAAGTGTTCACAATGGGTGAACAATATGTGATACCATCCCTCGGTCTCTGAATGAGGTGTCAATCCCATCCAACGCCAATACATATGACAGGCTAAAATACAACAAGATTAAGGTAACCGTGATAATAGGTCGGCATGGACATTGTCTCCACCAGGAATGGCCTTTATAATGAAGCGATATTCCTGAAGGGCCAGACTCCATCTGGTCAAACGAGCATTCTTGGCTCGGTTCGATTTTAAAAATAACAACGGTTTATGGTCTGTCTCGATGACGAATTCCGTCATAAGCAAGTAGCGGGAAAACGCGTCTACGGCATATACAATCGCCAGGCACTCCCGCTCTATGATAGCGTATCTCTGTTCTCTCGGAAGTAATTTCCGGCTAGCGTACATACACGGGCGCAATAAGCCATCTCTTTCCTGAAGCAAAACAGCTCCAATTCCCTGGTCCGACGCGTCAGTGCGGACGTTGAAGGTGTGCCTAATATTTGGTAGGATAAGCAGCGGCGAACTGGAGAACAGTTGCTGCACTGTCGCGAGCGCGGTGGCGCACTGCGTAGTCCAGATAATTTTATTGGGTCGGTCTTTTCTTGTAAGATCGGATAACGGGGCCGTAAGGGCCGAAAAATTAGGAACGAATTTCCGATAATAGCTTAAAAAGCCTAACAGGCTACGAACCTGCTTTTTAGTATGAGGAGCCTGGAGTTTTAAAATCTTACTTATTTTATTGTCGTCCGGTGTTTGGACGCCTTTGGCGATAGTATGTCCTAGAAAGTTAATCTGCGTATAACCCAGGAAGACTTTGCTAGGCTTAGCTGTAAGCCCGGCATCTCGAAGTTTACTAAGCACTTGAAGAAGTGCCTCTAAGTGGCCTTTCCAATCCGTATGGAAAGCGCAAATGTCGTCAAAGTAGCTTAGGACGTATGGTGTCTGCTGCAATAGGATGTTCATCATCCTCGCAAATGTCGCTGGTGCTGTTACGAGACCGAATGGCATGAACCTTCATTGCATGAGACCCATAGGGGTCTGAAACGCTGTGTACTGTTTACTGGCCTCTTCCATTGGGATTTGCCAGTAGCCTTTAGCCAAATCTATTTTCGAAAATACGGACGACTCAGCCAATCGCGCAAATAGCTCTTCCTGATTCGGGATAGGTTCAGCATCGTAAATGGTTAGAGCGTTAAGCTTCCTGTAATCGATACAAAACCCAACGGAACCGTCTGTTTTCTTTACTAATACAATCGGCGAGCAGTAAGGGCTCGTCGAACGCTCAATGACTCCTAAGCTGAGCATCTTTTCCACCTCGGACTGTATGGTGTCGTGCGCGTGCAGCGGGCGCGGGTAGGGTTTAACAAACACGGGTACGTCCGAGTGCAACCGGATGACGTGTTGAACTAAGGATGTTTTACCCGGCAAATCAGTGAATAGTGACGCAAACTCCTGAACAAGATCCATTATGTCCTGTGTCTTACTTTGATCCAGCTGTGGATTGATATTAACGGAAGTCGCGTCCTCTGTGGCTTGCAAGGACAGGAGCGATCTAGTCATAGGTAATGGCTCCCGGTCGTTGTCATCGATAGTGACCATCGCTGCGTTTGCTTGGGCCACAACATGGCAAGAATGATCGTGATGACCTTGATCATCGGTAAAATACTTTTTCAACATGTTTATGTGGTAAACCTTATCGTTACCACGGATGGTAATGAGATAATTAACTCTCGAGAGTCGCTTCTTAACTAGAAAGGGGCCCTTCCAAGTGAGGAGTAGCTTGTTGTTCGTTTCTGGTAACAGCACCAATGCCCGATCTCCGACTGACAGGGTTCTTAACCGACTACCCCGATCGCGATATCCTATAAATGACCTGGTCCGTACGCATGCAAATTGTCGAGCCAGGTCGCATGCATTAACTATTCTATGTCGGAGATCGACGATGTACTGATACGCGGATCGCGTATCAGGAACGTCGGTATCAGAACCGGCGTATAAATCGCGTAAAATGGCCATCGGGCCACGTGGTTTACGACCGTATAAAAGTTCAAACGGGGAAAAACCCGTTGTCGCATTTGGGAGTTCCCTATATGCGAACAAGATGGCCGGAAGTCGACGGTCCCAGTCACCAGGTCTATCGGCTGAAACGCGTGCCAGCATAGCTTTCATGGTGGCATTCCAGCGCTCGCAACAGCCATTGGACTGTGGATGGTATGGTGACGTAAGTTTCTGCCTAATGCCCGTGAGTTCCAGTACTTTCCTGAAAAGGTCGGAGGTGAATGGCGGACCTCTATCGGATAATAATTCGGACGGGAATCCGACGCGCGTGAATATGGTAACCAATGCCTCGGCGACGTGATCGGCCGATATTTCTTTTAACGGGATTGCCTCAGGCCAACGGGTGGCATAATCGATTACTGATAGAATAAACCGATGGCCTCTATCCGACTTATGTAATGGCCCGACGATGTCGACGGCAACTCGATGAAATGGAGTGGACACCGGCGGCATCTCTTGTATAGATGCCCGCGAAGTTTTTCCTTTGGGGGTTCTTTTCTGGCATGTATCGCAACGCGACACATAGCTATTTATGTCACCGTAAACCCCGGGCCAAAAAAACTGAGACAGGACTCTCGATTTTGTTCTCGCTTTGCCCTGGTGGCCCGACAATGGCGTGTCGTGCGCGAGGCGGACGATGTCACGGCGAAATGATCTTGGTATCACTAATTGCAAAATAGTTTCGCGCTTTCCCCGAAAAACGCGATATAGGAGGTCGTCTTTCAGGCAGAACCTGGTTGTATCCGGGCCGTCCGGATGAATCTTAGCAAAGAGGGGCTTTAGTGATGGATCTGTGCGCTGTTCGTTATGAAAAACCTCGGGGGTCACATCCAAGTCGACGACAGGCGATCGTAATGTGTCGTCACTCTGGCGACGCGATTGTTGTCTTGTCGTGACACACGCAATGTCGTTCTCATCGTCCCAAATCTCGAGTTCGCTATCGGAGACGTCCTTTAAGTGGGGAATATTCCCAATGATTAGGTCGGCGACCGGATTCGGTAGCACACAGGCCGTGACAACACCAGTTATAAACGGTGTGTCAACATATATTTCCGCTAAGCGAAAATGTTCAACTGATCCTCCAAACGTAATGCACGTCGCATGGCGATCCAGGAGTTGTGCAGGACGGACAAGCGATTCCCGCACACCGACGGTCGTACAGCCTGAATCTCGCAATACGGATGCTCGTATGGCGTTTACTCGTCCCTCATACAATGTCAGCGCGCCTCGCTCGTGGAGGGCGGACATAACTGGAATAACTTTATTTACGGTTTCGGCACTCCTAGTTCTGTTACCGCGGTTTTCGGTGAATGCTACAGAGCATGCATTTGCCGCATCTAGTCTAACTCTGCATTGTCTCCGAATGTGGCCTTCGCCGCCACATCTATAACAGTGGATTTGTATATCATCCCTTCGAGGTGTACCTCGATAAGAAGGAAATGGGGGCGCTTGATAGTAGTTACGCGGTCCTCCGGTAGGGAAAGGACGTGTGTATCGGGGTTCCCAGTCCCGAGAAAATTTATGGGGATTCGGTTGCCTCCTGCTAAACGGCGGCTCGGACCGTGGACGAACCTGCGGCCACTGTCGAAAGGGCTGTCGTGATTGTCTCGACGGTACCGGTGTCCTAGTAGCAACGCCGGCGTAACATGGTTCGCTCAATTTAGCTTTAGCTAACGATCGATTAGGGTGAGCCGCAGCATACCGTTCCGCTATCGATGTTATCTCGACGGTAGTTTTGGGGGCTTGTTCCTTAAAATGCGCCACCAGGTCCGTGTGGCAGGACATATATATTTGGTCTTTAATTATTAAATCATATAGTTTCTTGTAGTTTCCCTCTTCCACACCGGCCAACTCAGTCCAACGGCTGAGCAGGTGGCGGAGGCGGTCCACGTAAGTGGAGAAATTCTCAGAAGCTTCCGGCTTGCAATCGCGGAAACGCTTATGAAATCCATCTTCCGTATGTTGGAAACGCTTTAATAGCGCGGTCTTTAGAATGTCATAGTCCCTAGCGTCATCAATAGTGAGGCTATGGAAAACTTCCAACGCTCTCCCTGTCAAAAGATTGGCGAGGCATGATGTGTACTCACCACGCTGCCATCCCGCGCAAACGGCATGGAGTTCGAAGCGGTGGAGGTAGGAATCAATACGATCAACCTTATCATTAAAGGTTGGCAATTTAGGCTTCGTTTTATTATTGGAAGCAAATTCCGGAGCCCCGGTAGGTTGGGCTTGCTTCGCTTCTAACTGTTTCAAAGCGAGCTCATACTCTCTTTTTCTTGGCGTAATCTCTCCGCGGCCTTTTCTTCACGTTCTTCTTTCAGTTTCTGGTCAACCCAAGAAGCACGCTGAGCTTCCGGTATGCCAAATGATTGGGCTAGTTCCAAATATCTCTGTAGTTCGGCCATGATACCGGTCGATAATGCGATATAATGTCCTAATCGAGGACAACTTATCAAAACTCTCTAACTTTATTCTCCCTGGAAGCAATATATCAATTGCACTCTGCGGGTGTTCGTTCCTGCAGTATGAACGGAATAACGAAATTAACAACAAACAGTAGTGGTTGAGCTATCCTAGTGATCACTTATCTCCTTCACGTATATCTCCTAATCCTCAAGCAGTCAGTCTACTGCTTCTGTGATTGGTCGTTAACTAACGATACCAATGTAATATTCCCAGTGTATCTTCCGTACACTCCTAGCAGCGTTCCCTCTGCTATAAATCGGAATAAATCAATATTCACGATATTAACTTCCAGGCTACACAAGCCTAACAACTCTGATATCCAGATTATCTTTCAACGTGCCCTAGACACGTGATTTATCCCAGGCAATAATAGCAATAATGAGTATATAAATATGATACTGTAACACTATAATGGACAAGAATTACACAGAGAGTGACTAGACTAACAGAAAGAACAAACGACAACAGACCCGACTAACCTGAAACTATCTACAGACAGGTAAGAAAAGCACAGGAGAGACGTCTTCCTAAAAGTACGAGGAAGATAGAACGCTAACAATCTACACGAATAACAGGTCCCTACAGAACTATTCAAGGCAAAGCATACCTCACACCCGGTTTAAACCACCATCTAGATCGACTAGTCTGGCAAGAAAGGTAAGCTGAGTCTCGATCCCTTCCAACCTCCCGCGTATCTAATCTAAACACAAAAGAAAAAAAATAATGCCTGTCAAAAGTAGGGGAGCTGGAACGACGAACGCCCTCAAACGAAGACTAATACAGATGGTTCACTTAACTGGGTGAAATGGACTGGCTCTTTCCCTTGGTCCACAGCGCTGATCTTGTCTTTTCCTGTTACTAGCTGTCAGTCCCTCGTAGTGGTCCCAGGATCAATGACGAGAGGACATGCCAGACATGTGGGGGAGAAACAAAAAAAAATTACATAAATAACAGTGGAGTCTAGAGTGGTATCCCTGCAGATGTTGACGGGGTCCTCTTCAGATGTCAGTTTAGATGCTAGTGGTGTCCTCTAGATGTCAGTGGGGTCCTCTCCAGATGTCAGGAGCAGAGTTAGGGTATTGGGGAGCATTCGACTGCACGAGAGGCAGCTAACTCACACTCGGACACAACCACACAAGAAAAGTATTAAACAACTAGAGGATCTATATATGTCAGGCCGGTCAGGCCATGTTTTACATAAATATTAATAAACAAAACAAAAGACAATAGAGGTATATTCAAAGCAATAAATTCTAATTACTAACTTAATCTATGATACTCATGTAATTATGGTTCCTTATTGGATGTACTGCAATCAATAGCAAATAGGTATATTATACGAAACTAGATATCAATTTAAAGTGACTGTTGAGTCGCCACAGGCCAGTCGCCAGGCAAACTCTCCCTAAATCATATGGGCTTGAATGTTAGGAGAGCCCAGTACGTTCCAAGCCTACAGAAGCACACTTCGGCTTGTAGGTAATTATGCAGTTGCAAAAGAACTATTTATATATATGCACAATCATTATTCAATTCATCAACAATGTGCCATATTACTTCAGTCATACTATGGAAATAATTCTATAACACAGGCCACTCGTCGTCGAGTGCCAGCTGGGGTTTCCTTAGACTTCCTATGAGGCTGTGGTTCTCTCTCTATTTCTGATCTGCTATTATGCTTGAACAAATAAGATATATTACCATTGGTCACGCGTACTGGTAGGCGCGAACATCAAAATAGCGCAGCGTGGGCTTTCAAAGGTCAGCCCACTCAGACCTTTCTTTCTAGAGCTCAGTCAGTCCGTTAGCAAGGACTTCTAGTCTTCAAATCACAGTTCAGGTACTGGCCAACCGGAGATACTTCACGACACGATGCTTCTGCTCGTCTGTATTCAATAAATCTGAACGTTACACGATGTTTTATAATATCTAACTACCCAGCAGTGCTAGTCCGCTGGCCCAATTAGTTCAGCTATCTCATTGGTCGAAACCTCCCACCATTTTAATTGTAGTAATACGTCTGCACTATTCTACCAGCCAGTTAACGTGCAAAAACTTGTCTAGTCATACTTAACAATGTAAACTATCCCCACCTTGTTTCACCCCTACTCCATTACTTATTAATCACGAACATTAAAACCCACAAGCGTGAACCTAATAGTTTAACTTTACATTTATTTACTCACCAACTATAATTCGCGAGGGCCGTTCAAGGCCACCAGCCAATTTCTCATGGCCCTGGTAAAACAACAACAACTCACTCTCTGCGTGAGTTTTAACAATATCCGAATCATGACACACTTGATTTCCGCTTTTAGTACATCGCTATCCGACACAGGCAGCTGAGATTGAGTGTGCGAACTACAACTAGATTAAGAACCAGCATTAGGTCCACCCAAAGAAGATACTGGTGCTAATGTAGTTGAAACAGATCCAGGCTTTGTCTTGGTAAATCCTAGAATGGAAGCGTTTTTCATTGTTGCTGCTGCAGCATCCTGGTGCTTCTGTGTTAACAAATGTGTCGATAAAGCCTTCTTTCCCACTTTCCAATTTTGTATGCTCTGTTGCACAATTTACAGCGGAAATTATCCTTGTCCCCACTGTCACAAAGTAACCAATCACTATACTGTGGATCTTTTAACCACTCGGGATCAAAGTAGCACTTTCCCATTTTCTGGTTGTTCTTAGTCTTCCTGAAATTTGTTATCGGAGCACTATACTATTGACATTGACCAGACCATAAAAATGGACCTTGATTTTGATCAAGCAAGCGATATCACCAGTTTCCACCTTTTCTACGTTGGCTCCAGATCTAAAAACACACGTTACCCTCCTCATGATAAAAAAACATGGAGTGGCATCCTGTAGCAATGAATGGCTGCGGATGAATGAGAAAATCGTTCAAACAATGTCCAAATGAAACTCAATCGAAGTGGAAGAGCCCAACCCGAGAAACAGACCGTCCGTCGTCCTGGCTCGTTTTATCAGTCACTACTAGAGTCTAGATATAGAATGGGATCTCCCGCGATTTATCTGGATCTTGAAGAATTCATTAAAGTCCAGCTGCACAGAATTTCACAATGGGCACAATGAAGAAACACAAAAGAGAGATGCTTTATCAACTGCTGTCGTCCAGATAGAAAAACGAAATGGCCGCCTTTGCAAGCGTAGCTTTTTCTCAAAGTCTCGTTAATCAGGTGTGATCTCGGCAGATTCACGTTCCAACTGGCAGGGCGATTTTGACGCAGCTTGGGTTTGGGTTTCACGGGTATTTTTTTTTTCCTTCTGCGCGATAATTTTTTTCCCCTTATCGGCAACACTTCATATTTTTTTTTCCGACCAAAATCCGACTTTTCCGACCGTGAGTTAAAAATCCGACCAAAATCCGACTTTCCGACTTCGCTGGACACGCTGGGGAGGATTAAATGTGGTATGTGTGGAAGAGAACGCAGAGAAGATGAAATAAATTAAGAGGATCAAATAATCGGCCAAGTCCCAAATTCCAGGTAAGTACAAGTGAGTACAAGTACCGATAAGCCCTACTTATAGAAACATATGTTATATGCCTGATTGTTCTAACTAAAAAGAAAATAATAATAGGCCTAGTGATCCTAGGTAAGTATTTAATTAATATATAACTCTTAAAGTGCCAGTTGTGGTATTTGCCAGCGCAAAATACAATGAATAAAGAGGAGGCTGAGGCACCATGGCCCTTTGAGAGTTAAATTGTGCACGTTTTGTGATTTTGTGTGCAATGTGTGCGATAAAAGTAACAGTTGGCATGAATTTTTTAAATTACCTGCTCATTTTGACATGTGAAATATCGCGTAATTTTTTGCGCCAGATTGATTAGTCTATCTGGCCTTAGGCCCCTATTTCTAGTGAAACTGCTGCAGTGTTCTGTTTGTGGACTTAGATCTACATTATTTTTAACATTCTTTGTTGATCTGGATCTAGCTGGCATTTTATGCATTTGTGTTTTAGATTGTGTTTGGTACATCGTGTGATATTCTTCGTGATTTTTATCATTTCATAGTAGTAGATACATTATGTGGATGTAGCGTTTGTTTGACAATATTTTTTTCATCAATGGCAACTTCTTTTTTGTATGCATATGCTCAGAATGAAGAAAATGCTATAAGATTTTTGCAAGACAATAATCTTCTTCGGAGAAATCCTCCAAATTGCCCAACCTGTGCCCGTTTGATGACACTTGTAAAAAGTGGGAGAGGTGAGGAGAAAATTTTTCGATGTCCTTCTCACAAAGGAGAGAAAGTATTTTTGTCAAAAAATATCTTTTTTGAGAATTGCCACGTCCCTTACACCAAAATAGTGGAACTAATTTTTTTTGGAGCTATAAAACCTCCCTCACAACAGCAGTTCAATTTACTGGTTTGTCTGAAACTACAGTGGGACAGTGGTTCCAATATTTTAGAGACGTTTGTTCTCATCATCTGGTGGAGAATCCACACAGCATCGGAGGACCTGGCCTCACTGTCGAAATAGATGAATCTTTAATAGCCAAAAGGAAATATAACAGAGGTCACCACGTACCAGAAAGATGGGTGTTTGGAGGCATTTGTAGGGAAACAGGAGACAGTTTCTTGATTTTAATCCCAAACAAATCAGCCAACACACTTTTGCCATTGGTAGAGGAGTGGATTGCTCCAGGGAGCATCATTCACAGTGACGGTCTCCCATCGTATAACAACATATCCACACTACCAGTGATACCCCCCTACCAGCACTTGGTAGTTATCCACGAGAGGAACTTTGTGGACCCCGTAACCGGTGCATGCACCAACCGAGTCGAAAATCTTTGGAAGAACTGCAAGCAAAGGTTTAAATCTATGTGCGGAGTGCACAACACAACATTGGAGTCCCACCTAGATGAGTTCATGTGGAGGCAGCGACATGGTAAAACAGAAGATGCTGCACTACGCAATCTGCTCCTCCACATGAGTCAGTGGTTCCCTGCACCATAAGGTGGGTAGATCTTCATTATATTTATTTAGTCTAGACCTTGGCCCCCCAAAAATTACGATTAAAATTTGATGACCCAAAAATCTGGCAAAAAAATTCAATGACCATGATTACCGATATAAATATTACGAATAAATGGTAAGAACAGTATCGATATAATGTAAATCTACAAGATTAGGTTACGACAAGTGGACTGGGCCTAGAAACTGGGCAATGGCAATGATATTGTGACAGAACCTACACAAGACTTACTAAAAAGAAGAAAAAACAACTAGCACTTGATTTTTTTAAATTTTTTAATTTCATTATTAAAAAATACTTTACAAAGAATACAGACACACACAGACAGATCAAAGTGAAGAGAGAGAGAGAGAGAGAGAGAGAGAGAGAGCGAAGGGGGGAGAATGATAGAGGCAGGAGAGAGATGGGGGCAGGAGAGAGAGAGAGAGAGAGAGAGAGTGAGAGAGAGAGAGAAAGAGATAATATACTTGGTTATAAATTATAATGTAGACTAGTCTTCCTACTACCTCTTCCGCCCTTCACTACCCCTCCTGTCATTATAACAACCACATACTCCTCTGCTCACATCAACACCATTCCATCCCTTATACTTTATGTTATCACATTCAACACAGAATACGTGTTAGACAGTTCGAGAGGTATAAGTTTGTCTACAGGAGGGTTGTCTAGAAGTGACTGAATACACTGCCATAGCATAAGAATGCAGTCATAAGTAGGTTAGACTAGGCCTAGGCCCTATGTTGCAAAATTTGTCTTCAAAATTCAAATCAGTGGCTCTAAATAACTTCAGAATGGAGCTATAAGTGACTATCGACTAGAATCGATTGACGGACCGCCAGTATCGGGTACTTGCCAGTATCGGGTACTTGTATTGACTATGGCCCAAGTCTACCCAACACTATCTGACGTCAGAACCAAGATGGCGGAAATGAAGTGGGCAAGATAGGGACCGCACTTATCCGGTAGTGCCGAGAAGAGTCCCTACATCAAACCGACCTTGGCCCGATGTGGTAACCAGCGGATCTACGTAGGGACGATGTCACTCCCATGTGCATACTTGACGTCAGTCCTACGCATTTGAATTTCTGTGTCGTTGCTGGCTGGCTGGCTGGATGGCTGGATGGCTGGCTGGCTGGCTGGATGGCTGGATGGCTGGATGGCTGGATGGGTGGCTGGATGGATGGCTGGATGGCTGGATGGATGGCTGGATGGCTGGATGGGAACCTCTGATTTCGCAATCATTCGCTATTTTGTTTTTCTTTTTGAACATGTTATCTCAGGGGTGACTAGGGAATTTGGTGCTCAGGGGGGGGGGGGGTGGGGGTGAAGGGCGGTGAGGGAAAGGGGGGGGGGGTGATTTTAACATCAAAGCTTTCAGCACTTTTGATGTCGTTTGTGTCGGAGGTGAAAAGTGGAGAGAGAAAACCTAATCTAAAACTAGATATTGAATGATACCGTTAACGTTTTGGATTAGATCAACAGGAGACTTTGATCTAATCAGATTAAGAGTTCAGTATTCCTTGTTTTCGTCCACCTATATCAAACTATTAGCCAACCCTTGCAAGAGAACCGTGGAAACTTTTTGAACTCATTAAGCCCTGAAAGATGAAACATTTATTTTTACAAAATGCGGACGGGAAAAGCTGGCAAAGTCAAGCTATAAAACATGGAGTGGAAAAGGCACGGCTTAACTTCAAAAAGTGTTCTCGCTGAGCATAAAACAAATATGAACTCAGAATTTGGTTTGTCTACCACAAACTACATCAGTCTTCAGGAATTAAGGGGCAAAGTGCAGGGTTTCAAGGTTTTCTTTTTTGTCTAAGAGTTCAAGGATGTACTTTTAAAACCCACTTTTACATCTGCTCTATAAAAAATACAACAAAACAGCCATTTTACCAATAGGTTCGAAAACTACTGGACGGACCTGCTTGACTAGCATAGCTATATTCGAGGAGTGAGTACCTATTGCTCTTTATACTTGCAATTGAAGCAGTTCTGTATGAAATCACAATAATTTAAGCGGTGTTGTATCTGTACTTCAACGGGAGATTTGAATACAAAACGATGATGTTCATGATTTGTTATCAGAATGTCTATTGTTGTTGCTGTTGTTGTTGTTTTCGACATCTTCATCGTTGTAGTTGCTGCTGTTCTTGTTGTTGTTATTATATTTGTTGTTGTTGTTGTTGTTTTCGTCATCATCGACGTTAGTGTTGTTGTTGTTGTTATCACGCATGTATTATATATCAGAGTGCTGGCTGGCAGTGGTTGATAATGTGATGCCAATGGGAGTGGAATGTCACAAATCCCAGACTGGGAGATGTAATAATTATGACAGGACAACAATCACGAACGAACAAGTATAACACTTAACAGAACAACCAAACAGACTCACACATTTATTATATATAGAGATAAGATATCTGTGCAATTACATACATTACATTAACTCAATTCAAATACCATCCAATGGTCAGTATTCCCAACATCCATTCTTCTCCGGGTCCACAACCCGATAGTTACTTCCTAACTATGCTCTGGCCTCAGCCTCACATCCATATATATACACTACTTGCTGGCCTCTCTTATTGGCTCCTGCTCAACCTAATCTCCGTATCTCAATCTCCCCTCGATGTCTTAATAGCACATTAATATTTCAATAGCACATTAGTATCTCAATAGCACAGTAACATCTTAATAGCACATTAATATTTCAATAACAACGTCCCTGTCTGTGGCCAGGCTGCCACGACTCATGTGCTCCCGCTGTCCTGCGCGACAGCTTCACTCAGGCTGGCCTGTGGGTAGCCTTCGGCCCAACCCCGGCACAAGTCCGCTCACCGCGGGTGGCTTCTCTGCCCGACCCCGGCACCTATAGAAATAACATTACATCTTTATAACACCATACAATTACTATCCACTTCACCACTCATTACGAACCATCAAGCGTACACACAATAGTCCACATTTCACTCACCACACATCTGCACTTCTCTACGGTAACACACCTCCACCGTATTACACAGTACTCAGACTCGCTACGAATCCATGATCCTAACTTACATCTATCGCTCATTGCGCACATCTCTATACACAGTAATCAATGACTTTCACATTCCTCACATATAACTTATTTACATCATGGTCATAGGAGAACATAGTACATCAATCACCATAATTATCAATCATAGTTCAACCTACCAGTCATCACTGGAAAACACACAATCTCCCGACTGCTTTCTCACGTCTGTCTCCTTGGACTTCTTAACTTGCAGTGATCTGACTGTTCAGATTTTGCCTTTACTACGCCTCAAATTCACTCACAACATGCACGCTTCAAGTCCCTTCCCCGCACTCATTGACCCTCCCTCACTCGCTCGTGACATCATCCCCCACCCCAAAAAAAATAATGCAATTAATTTCAAATCGCATCAAGATAATTGTCAACGAGTGAGCGTGAGCAATATTTACATAAAAATGACCTACGAATGCCCATAGCACATATGATAACGAAATCAGGGGGAAATATGGCGATCGATTTGCCCTGCACTATGCATATATGTATCACATCATCAACACCTAACTAAAACACAATACCTAATACAGAATCAAAATCACTCAACCTATCAAGCATTCTTCATATAATATTTATAATGTCAATATTTTAAGATCGACGAATCGTTCACACAGATCACTGTCAATGTTCATATGTTTCCCAATTTCTGCTGACATACGTTTTCAATTGTGCACAATCTGCGACTCTTCGTTGTTCTGTCTGTCGAATGTTCCTGTCCTCCGATGTGTAAGCCACTGAAATCTCCACCTAGGCTCGACTAAGGTAGTCGGCGATATGATTGCTGGTTCCTGGAATCGGTTGAATGACGAACGTATACGGCTGTAAAACCAATGCCCATCTAGATAAGCGAGGGCTGGATGAACGATTCTTAGACAAAAACGTTAGTGGCTTGTGGTCTGTCTGGATGTAGAATTCTCGTCCCATCAGATAACGTCCTAATTTTTGGACGGACCACACAATGGCAAGACACTCCCTCTCTATTACAGAATACTTCCTTTCTCTCTGCAATAACTTTCGACTGACATAACATACAGGATGGAAACATTCGTTCTTCTCCTGTAGAAGACAAGCGCCGATACCAGAGTCCGATGCATCTGTTCTGAGGATAAATTTAGATCGAAAATCTGGCAATATCAGAATGGGTGACGATGATAATGCTGTCACCAGTTTATCAAATGCTGTCTGACAATCAGACGTCCACTGGACCTTATCGGGCTGTCCCTTCTTAGTAAGGTCAGTAAGAGGAGATGACAAAGAGGAAAAGTTCGGAATGAACTTCCTGTAAAAATTTAAAATTCCCACTAAGCTTCTCACTTGTTTCTTTGTCTTAGGGATTTGCAACCCTACTAATTTCTCAATTTTTGTTATTTCAGGTCTCTGAATACCTCTACCCACGAGATGTCCTAAGAATACTATTTCTGGACATGCCAAATCCATCTTTGCGGGTTTAGCAGTTAACCCAAAATGACGCAATCGTTTAAAAATTACTATTAGTGTCTGAATATGTTCAGACCATGACGACGTATGACACGCTATATCGTCAAAGAATGACACGACATTAGGTATGTCCTTCAATACCAGTCTCATTAATCTTGCAAACGTAGCTGGCGCGTTTACCAACCCAAATGGCATGACCTTAAATTGAAACAATCCTATGGGCGTTTGGAAAGCCGTGTACTGTTTAGATTCCTCAGCAAGAGGAATTTCCCAATACCCTTTTGTTAAATCTATCTTCGAGAACCACGTGGAACCAGCCAATGAAGCTATTAATTCCTCTTGAAATGGTATAGGCTCCCTATCGCCTACCGTAATAGTGTTCAGTCTGCGAAATCAATACAGAACCGCATCGATCCATCAAGTTTTTTCACGAGGACGATGGGTGATGAATATGGCGATGTTGACGGTTCTATCACATCTAACTTCAACATAGCCTCAATTTCCTTTATAACTCTATCTCTGGAAGAAAAAGGCAACGGATAAGGTTTAAGAGATACTGGCCTATCCGAAGTCAACTTTATTTGGTGCTGGATCACCGTAGTACGACCCGGCAAATCTGTGATAACATCTGGGAATGACGCTAACAGGGTCTGAAGTTCCCTACTCTGTGAACTCGTAAGGTCAGGGCTAAATTTTACGTCCCTGTAACCTTGTGTCGGAGTTAACTCCGGCAATTGAATTTGTACCTCTTCCTGTGCCTCAGTGTCGCTCACGTCACTGTCTAACTGGTCAACGACCCCCGTACAAGCAATAGAGAAGACACTCTCCTCTGGTTTCGTCTGAGCACATAGATACTCTGGTCTCTCATAAAATCTCTGCAGCATATTAACATGGAAAACCTTAACTGATCCATCAATCTGAATAGCATAATCTACCTTCGAAACGACTCGCTCAATAGTATACGGACCTTTCCATGTCATTAATAACTTATTATGATCCGTAGGCAATAACAATAAAACCTTGTCTCCTAGCTTAAAAAGTCGCAGTTTGGATCCTCTATCTTTATAGTTTTTTGCTCTTTTTGAAGCGATACTAGAAGCTTCTTCTGCAATAGTGCGCGCTGAAGATAATCTCTCTCTTAAATCAACAAGGTACTGAAACACTGAAATTTGCTCATCGTCTCCCGATGATGGCGACGTCATCATGTCCCGAAGAACATCAGTTGGACCCCTAGGACTACGACCATACAACATCTCAAACGGAGAGAATCCTGTTGACTCCTGACGTACCTCCCTATACGCAAACAATACTGCAGGGATATATCTATCCCAATCTTTAGGGCGATCAGCAGCTACCTTACGCAACATCGACTTTAGGGTCGAGTTTAGTCTCTCGCACATGCCATTAGCCTGTGGATGATATGGGGTGGTAGTGATGGGCTGTATGCTAAATAAGCGAAACAATTCCCTCATCATATCCGACGTAAATTGCGCGCCCCTATCAGACAAAATCTGTTCCTGTATTCCCACTCTAGCGAAGATTCCAAACAACGCTTCCGCGACTGCCTCCGACGTTATGGTACGAAGAGGAACCGCCTCTGGCCATCTCGTCGCATTACAAATGACCGTTAAGAAAAATCGATTCCCCCTATCGGTAGCTGGGTGAATGGGGCCAACAAGGTCAATCGAAACCTTCTTAAAAGGCTCCGAAACCGTGGGGATACTTTGAAGAGGAGCCTGGGGTGTACGACCCTTGTGCGTCGTCTTTTGACACGCACTGCACGTCTTACAATACAACCGTACATCTCTGTGGATTGATGGCCAATAAAAATTCTTGAGAACTCTTTCTTTGGTTCTAGCTATTCCCATATGACCCGCTAGTGGAACATCGTGGGCCAACCGCAATACTGTTGCAATTAGCAACGCTGGCACAACGACCTGCTTTAGAACGGAAGCCACTGTGACATACTTACGGAACAGAATGCCCCCCTGGATAAGAAAGGAGGATGAATCGCTCTTATATTTCCTCGTTTTCTCAGTTCGCGCTTCCCCAAAACATGGACTCAATGATGGATCCTCCTTTTGTAATTTCGCCAAGCGCTCTGGTGTGATATCTAGGTTGACTGCTGGCGTCGCCAAAGGTCTAATTTTACCCTTATCAGCTACCTGTCGACGTGTCTCGACTGCGGCACAAAAGTCAATACCTTTAGACTGTGACCATGCCTGTACATGCCCTTCAGAAGGGGAAACTACCCGAGATACATTACCAATGATGAGCTGGGCGCCTGGAAAAAACCCAACGACTGCTTCGACTTCCCCGCTAAGAAAAGTTGTATCAATCACTATCTTTGCCATGGGTAATTTCTCAATGGCCCCTGAAAATTGAATGCATGGGACAGTTTCACCCTTTAAGCTGTGACTCGTGAATGCAGTCTCTATGCACTCCCACAACGGTAGATCCTGTATCACGCAAAACCGACACCGGTTCGTCCCCAACAAACCCCGAATAAACCCTAAGACCATCCCCTGTATGACATGAATTAATAACGGGGATCTTTCTCCCACAAGGTAAAACACCGGAAGATAATAATTTCTCACAACTGGGACACTTAGAATACTGTCCGCCTCCGTTGTCCGATCTAACACACGCGGCCGCATGATGAAACTTACTAGGGGAACATTGAGTGGAGCTACTATGATTGCCATCCACGCTCGCCGCTATCTTACCCGCAGGACAATTGACACTAATGTGATCTGCTCTTCCGCAGTTCCAACATTTCGCGGCCCCACACTCCCGTGAAAAATGACCTACGCGTCCGCAAGTCCAACACTCCGCTCCCTGTGCTCCGCAAGACCTGGGTCCCCGTGACCCATCGCGACCGGAACTAAAGTCCCTCTGCCGTCGATCATCGGCAAAGGTTACGAAACGCCCTCGGCCATTACCGCGATCTCGCCCTCCTGCTCGGTCAAACTTACCGGCTCCATATGCCGGTGATTGGCAATACCCCCTACGTGGGACCTGGGCTTGCCCCTTAAAGCCACCACGCTGACGCGACCTGTCTCTACTATGTCCTGTCGGCGACCCCTCAACAACGGCGACGTAACCAGCATCCTGCGCGTACGCCCTCGCCACTGGTTTGGACGGATGTGCCGTTTTGTTAAGTTTGCTTTGTGTCGCTGACTGCTCGCCTCTGATCCCCTTTTTTTTCATGAGCACATGACCCGTGACGTGTAAACTTCCTGTCGTATGTAGGTCTCTGATGTCGGCTGATTTAGACTATTCGGCGTACTCGCGGCTAAAATTAGACCACAGGAATACCCTTTTGCTTGCTTTTGGAATTATTTTGGTTTGCCGAGACACTAGACAGGGTAGAAAATGAAGGGCAGGGTTGTAGCTGGGGTGTCCGTGCGGCGCGCAGCTTTTAAGCTTGGATTAGATATTTGGCGTAGTCGGAATAAAAATATTCACGTCATCTTTTTTACTCCATAAGGCTTGTCCTCCTATTCAGCACCATCACCATTTACAACTGACTCTAACCTGACTGTTCTAGCACAGAGAAACCCTTGCGGTGCAGTAACGGAATCAGCAGTGCCTCTATTTATACGGTGCAATGGTCAAACTGTCGGGTTTCTCACTAATGGTTTTCTACAGCTATTTGGTGCTCACCAACAGAATGCGCCTTGAACTGGCGAAACCTGTGAAGTCTGCCGCATCGATCCTTGAAGGATCCTCGAAGGACAAGTAGAGAGTGCTCCGAGGAAATGGAGCAAGTGCATGAATAGGCCTTTCAGACTATGACAGAAGGACGTACGTGCAAAATGTTGTGCAGCATCACATTTTGCTGCATCTGAAAGACGTAACTTGTGAAATAACATAGGAAATCAGCGGATCAAAGTATATTTGGATATTATGGTAGATAACTTGATGACCTCATCTTAGAATTTTTGTCTTTTAGGACAAATAATATCACGGAGTAATCTCCCAAGGTAAGAAAAGTGTAAATGGGGTAAGGAGGTGCTCCCAGGGTAGGAAACGCGTACTTGGGGGCGGGGGGCGGGGGTGCTCCCAGAGTAGGAAAAGTGTACATGATGGTGAAGGGGTCTGCCCAGGGTAGGAAAAGTGCACATGGGGAGTGTGCCCCCAGGGTAGGAAACGTGTACATGGAGAGTCACGAAATATCATAAAAACCACAGAAAAACTGTGGGGTCGCAGCAGGGCTATAAGCAAAGTCAAAATTGGGCAAATTTTGCCCAATTTTGACTTTGTGTACATGGGGAGGGGTGCTCTCAGGGTATGTAAAACTGGTTTCTATTTATTGCAGCAGAAAGAACTGCTTAAACCCGTGAATTCCAATGTTTGATTCATTACTAAATGAAACATCATGAACGTTTGAGGTTGTTTTGAACTTAGAACATAATTTTTTTGCCGGTATAATAATGAGTGAAAAACACAATTTTATGTTGCCATAAAATAACTTTCAATGGACACAATCATACAGTCATGTACTACACTTTCATCAACCTCATAACATTGTTAACACAACATAGAAACAATAATTGAATTCCCATTATTAAATGTAACCCTCACAAGTGCTGAAAACTGCCTAGTGCAGTCTTAAATTGGTATGTTAATTTCCACAAACGGGTTCATCAAATAGCTGTGAGTTCACCGTAAAATGTAGAACAATAATTATTATGAAATGCAATTAAGTGGACCGCGGTTTTCAAAATGTATTGTGATTCCTCGTCAAAGCAAAATGAAAAAGCACGACGAAAAAGGCATTGTAATAATTGACCCTACTTTTCGAGTGATCTACAAAATCTACTCAGCACCAGGTATACTCGTGAAACAAGAAACCCTTACGGTTGTGAAAAGATCATTCCTAGGTCTTCATACCGTCGCTGGCCCTCTGCGAAAAACAGACTTAAGTAGTATATTATTTCCAAAATTGAAAATCTGATTTTATTCTAGACAGCATTCCCACGCCAATCTCACCTAGATTTGTATAGGATTTCAGCAAGGTTGGTACGATTACCATAGGATTGGTAGGTTTACCGTAGGGATGGGTTCCCTACATCCAACTGACTTCGGCGCTGTGTCGCAGCCAGCAGGATTTATGTAGGAACGATGTCATTCTCATGTGCGAACTTGATGTCAATCCTAAGCGATGATTTTTCGTACAATTGTTGGTTGAAATCTCGCCAAGGTGCTCGCCTCTCGTGCCAAGGGTCCCGGGTTCAAATCTCGGGCTGTGCAGGCATGCTGGAAATTGGGATTTTTCTCATATTTTCCTGTCCCTGATCCTATTGGGGGGGGGGTGTAAGATCGAGTACCTAGTCTTCTCGGATAAGGACGAAAAATTCGGAGGGCCCTTGTGCACGTTAAAGATACCTTGGCAGTTGGAAATCGTAAAGAGTAGGCCGTTTAGGCCGCTGCCCGGGCAAAATTGAAACTAAAAATTAATATATTAAAATTCAGCCATATCCCCCCCAAACCCCCCCCCCCACCCCAGACATATCTCCAACAACAAAAAAACAACTATATAATTCATTATTAATTATAACAAAACTAGGGTGAACCCCTAAAGGCAGACTACACCGAGGAATGCACCTCCTGCAACACTGTTGATTCCACGCGTATCGACCATGTCGTTCCAAAGGATCAAATCAACACTGTCGAGAGGGGGGAAAGTGCACCATGGGCTAGGCACTTTCTCCATACCCACAATCCAGGCATGCAACCCCCCCCCCCCCCCCAAAAAAACTATTTAGTTGCTGACCGTCTGCCAAGACGAAAAGAGCCAATTAGTAATATTATAATTACTTGTGGTGTCAAGCAAAAAAAAGGTTTCCTCATTTTTCTGACCGTACCATTTTATCGTGGGTTCACATATTTATGAGCCACATCTTGGCTGGTACCGAGACAAAGAATGGAAAGAGATAGAGAATGTACAGTAATTGATCAGTTTGAGAGATAAGTCACAACTTTTTGTTTTTGTTGGTGGATTCTTTTAGCTGACAAGCTTTGAAATGTATTTATATTGACACAAATTTGTCGTAACAATTTAATTTGAAACACAAAACAGGCACACAGATAGGGAGGGAGATTGAGAGAACGAGAGAAAGGGAGAAGAGAGAGAGATGGAAAGAGAGTGAAAGAGAGGGGGAGACAGAGAAAGAGAGAGAGGTAGAAAGAGAGAGAGGGGGAACGAGAGAGAGAGAAAGGGAGAGAGAGAGAAAAAGAAGAGAAAGAGGGGGAGAACGAGGGAGAGAGAAAGAGGGCGAGAGAGAGAGAGAGAGAGAGAGAAAGACAGAGAGAAAGAAAGAGGGGGAGAAAGAGAGAGAGAGAAAGAGAGAGAAAGACACAGAGAGAGGAAAGGTGTGCGGTTACAACAAAATTTAGTATCAATATAAAACAAACAAAAGAAAATAAACCCGAACCTACTTTTAGAATTTACTGTATAATTTTCCTTGTGGTTCGTTTTTCTGGTGAAGTTTTCCAAAATACAAAAGTTCTGGATCTTCTTCTTTTTTCCTGTTCTTGTTGTCGCCTTGGTGTTTTTGGCCACCTCTGAACTTTGACCATCGATGCAGTTTGATTCTACGCAATGGACGTTCTGGTTTCGGTTTGAACTTGCATTTCTTCCAAAGTTAAACCTTTTTTTGTTGTTGTTGTTTTTGTTTTTCATGGGAAGTTAATTCTCCATGCATTTTCAGCACATACAATACGGCCGGGCCCCTCAAAGTCAAAATTTGGTAAAAAAAAAAAAAGTATGTTGCAAAGCCTTGCATAGGCCTGTGTCCACTATTACGATATCAGAATTCTGATCAGAATTCTGCAGGAGAAGAAATCAGAAAGTCAGATGCAGAATCTGAACTTTCTGATTTCTGTTCTGATTTCGGAGGGTGTGTCCACTATTATGATGTCAGAATTCTGATCAGAATAACAGCTCCAAAATGGCGTCCGCTTACAGTTCTGACAGTGACGATGACGATTTATTTGAGACTCTGCTAGCCCTGAAACATATCGAATCACGGCAAAAGAAGAAGAAAAGAAGACGCAGTGTATGGGTTCGTCCATGGATTCAGCGTCGTGAAAACTATGGTGCTTACACCAATCTTTTAAAGGAATTGGCTGCTGAAGACCCACCCACATACACCTCGTTTCTGAGGATGGATCTGTGCCACTTTGAAGTGCTTTTGGAACTTGTAACACCTCTCATCAAGCGACAAAATACGCATATGAGGGAAGCAATACCACCTGGGGAGCGACTGGCACTGACTCTGAGTTTTTTGGCCTCAGGTAAACACTCAATGTATGTGGCTGCCTAATGCAGTTTGATTTAGTCCGTTTGTTAATTTGTTCGTGTAAATAATGATATGACATTAATTTATTTTAGAGTATAGTCATAATCATCATAAATTGTTGTTGCAAAATATCTGATTATTTCTTCAGTTTCATGCATGTTTCTGTTGTTTTTTTCTGCAGGCAGCAAGTTTCGCAATCTGCAATATTTATACAGGATTCCTCCATGTACAATTTCCAGGATAGTGCATGAAACATGTATTGCAATCTATGATGTCCTAAAAGAGAAGTATCTTCAGGTATGTGGTTCTGATGTGAAGGGCATATCTTTTACCTTTTACTTTTAGAAAAAAAATTATCAGAAAATGCACTCTCAGCAGTATCAAGTAATACTTTATATCACTTCTACTTGAAATAATTATGTTTGTCAATGAGCCTTGCTATAATGTTTTTAGTTTATTGAATGTTATTTTTTTTAATATATATTGTATAAAATGCAATGGTAGAGGGAAAATGACATCAGTTTCACTTTATTGTAACTACCATTTACCATAATATTCCCAAGAGATAACCTGTATGCCAAATAATACTACTAACAATAACAGTGTGTCTTGTCACATGAAACTCACACTCACAGACCATCAACATCAAAAGTGAGGAAGGTGAGAAAAAGAAAGGAAAAGAAACTGGCAGAGAAAATTGAAAAAAAAAAGAAACAACAACAAACAAATGTAGCTAGGAAACAAAATGACTCAAATAGCAATCTTGTCAATGTTCAATTTTTAATTTTCTTACTCAGCATCATCAGCTGTGTACTCCAGCATGAGCTTCGTAATTTCTCTTCTTAATGCCATGGCCTTTCGTTGGTCCATGGCATCAAGTTGGACACACATGTCCATTGCAAAATAATAATGTCTGGATGACTTATTCTGTGCCTTCTGCTGCCTTTTCTGGTATATCTCTTTTAAAATTTCAGTCCCGTAATCGGGAGAAGGCTCCCGCTGCCTTTTTCTTGTCTTGCCTGGAGTAGCTGCTCCCTCACCAGTCGTCTCAAGATTTAAAATATCCCCCTCCTCATTCGTGATGGTCATTGTAGACACTATGTCCTCTCCAAAAAGGAGTGGGGATGACCCCGCAGGTGAAGGTTCACTCTCTCCTAAATTCAAACTGTCTTGTTGGATAGCTTGACTGGTGGTGGGATTTTGTGCAGGGGGCTGGAAATAGAAAGTCATCCATTCTTAATGTTTGGTTTGAATAAAATAATACATTGTAGATCTAATATGGTTAGCTTTGAAAAAAAAAACAAAAAAAACCACCCACAACAATAAAAATACAATTTATTACACTATACAGTTTTATATTCTTTATTCACAGACTCCGCGGACAGAGGAAGACTGGCAGAAAATTGCTGAAGGCTTTGAGAGGAGGTGGAACTTTCCTAACTGTTTAGGGGCCATTGATGGGAAACATATAGCTCTGAAGGCACCAACAGGACAAGGTTCTGTCTTCTATAACTACAAACATTTTCATAGTATTATTCTGTTGGCACTGGTTGACAGCAGTTATAAATTTATTTATGTGGATGTGGGGGCCAATGGCAGATCGGGGGATGCTGGAGTCTTCAGGGACTCACCACTCTTTAAACGACTGGAAACTGGAACCCTACATGTTCCTCCTGCCAAGCCCCTCCCAGGGACTGACTGTCCGTCACCGTTTGTAATTGTGGGTAATGATGCATTCCCACTTAAACCCTATTTGCTGAAACCTTTTCCCGAGAGGTATGATGTACCACAACAGGAAAGAGAAAGGAGACGCATCTTTGACTACAGGCTATCAAGGGCGCGCCGCTGCGCAGAAAATGCATTTGGCATCATGGTACAGCGGTTTGCAGTCTTTCAAACGACCATTTCGCTGGGCCCTGAAAAGGCAACAAATGTAACATTGGCAGCCCTTGCCCTTCATAATTATCTGATGAAGGAGATGGATATGGCTTATTCAACAGGAATAGACCATAAGCTTAATGATAATAATTTAAGATGCATACAAAGTCAAGGAGGAAACAGGAGTGGGGCTGATGCAAGAGGTGTGAGAGAGATTTTTGCCAATTATTTCAACAGTGTTGGCAGTGTGCAATGGCAGTTTAACCTTCCCTCAAAGAATAAATAAATTTTCTTCTGCCCACATTTACATGTCTAGTATATCTTTACGGGACTGCTAAATTGCCTTGTGTGTGCAAATGTAAGCATGCCAAAAAGTCAAGTGTTTTTTTTTTTTTTTGCTTTAAATTGTTTTTTTTCAAGTAATAAAATGGTGAACTTCATATTCTTAACAAATTGTGCCAAGACAGTGAGTTATTTCTATTTTTCTATTTTAATCTTTTGCCACTCTATGTCCTGTATTAAGTTCTGTATAATGTATTAAAAACTATACTAATTTGTACAAAGTTGGTTGTTGTTTGTGAATCTCCAAAAATTATTTTATATCAAGGGTCCAGATTACTGTTTACCAAAATCACAGCGTTAAATTACAATACATTAAATACCAATACATGACAATAATGACACACATCCAGACCATGGGACTAGATCTAGATAACATATTTTATATCCAGTTCCCAAACTCATTAAATTTGATAACATACATGACGTACTAACTTAACCACAATAACCAAAATAAAAATAAAGTCTGTCAGAATTAGCAACTTTCATTACACGTTTTGAAAACAAAGGCCCAAAGAAAAAAATTAAAAGAGAAAACTAAAGATACCTCATTGATTTTTTTTTTCAAAAGCCACACATTTGGGGGTTTCATGTTCAACTATATGATAGCTCCAATAAACAAATTAGAATTTATTTCACTCCTTTGTTTCAGTTAAATATGAACTAAAATCTCTCAGTGAAAAATGAAATACATACGACAGAGAAGTGTCGTTTAAGTTTAATCTTAGTAAATTCATCACACAAATTGGTATTGTTCTAGCTAGAACCACGTTAATAAAGATTTGGTATCACAAATAAACAATGGATTTGCTGAACATCACATTAGCGCTGACGACATCGAAAGCACGCACCATTCAGGTGGAGCAAAAAACATTCTGGATCAATGCTACTTACAATACACTTAAATTATTTAGACCGCTCCTGATTGACACATGTGGCTCAAGAAAATGCAGTTTGCTGAACCACCTCCACTTCGGCACATGAACATCGGCAGTTCCGGCTCCACTTCTTTTGCTGTCACGAACAGCCCTCAGCTCTTTTGTAAATGTACTGCGAAGTTGCTTTATTCGCTCTTTTATTGACTTGACAGCATCTCCTGTAACGATAATACACAAGAATATAATGAGGTTTATGTGCCGAATTATTTATTGAAAAGTTTAAAAACTTAAAGCAGTTGCATCTTCATTCCTACACTTTTAAGAAAAGCATTACTTGATGGAATAACCCAGCCTTGGATGGGATAGACGTTTATAAATACATGAACTCCTTCTCCTGGGGTGGTGGATGGTCAATCTGTCCATCTGGTGATCTGCTGAAAGAGCCCCAATAGTTGTTCATGCTTTTGTTTACTGGTTGGAGCTATACTGTATCAGCAAAGCAGTGGGATCGTAGCACAGCACAAGTCACACGAAGTAGGTAGTTACGAGAATGATTGTCCAACACTCGTGTATTCCTGCTAGATGATAGTAGATCTATCCAGTAACTAGATCTAGATCTAGTGCTCGTCTCTACTAGTACTACTACTACTACTAGTCATGATACGGGGTCAAAACCATTTTAAAAAGCACTTAATTACACTCTTCACTGAAGAACAATGCATAATTCATACTTAGGCAATCAGTCATACCCACAAATACAATACTGTAATGACAATTCTAACACAACCAAAGTCACTCCCGAAAACTAAGACAGTCCGAAAACTGACACAGATAGGTGCTGCCTAATTCATGATTGATGTATGAACTTACCGTTTTCTTCTAGCCCAAGAGCTCTTGCAATACGTTCCAGGGCCGCATTCCTGGCATCTTTATTCTGATAATTAGAAGATTTTGTGTCCCATAAGACTGGTTCATATTCGAACAAATAGATGAAGTTCTCCGTCACTGTTAGCCTCAGCGCCATTTTAAAGCTGGGTCAAGAATTCCGAAATCAGAACAGAAAATAGAAACAGTTCTATTTTCGAATTCGGAGGGGAAATCAGAACAGAAAGCAGAAAGCACGCAGTTTTGTTCTGATTTTGTAATTGTGTAAACGCAACGGACTTTCTGCAAAGTTTTGAGGGGAAATCAGAATTCTGATATCGTAATAGTGGACACAGGCCTAGAAATGTATCATAAATGATACAATAAAGTACAAGGAAAAAGGAACGTAGCCTATTTCTTACGAGAGGTTTTTGCAACATGCGTGTTTTTTCTTCTTTATTTGCCACATTTTGGCATTGCTGCAAAGCCTCACTGCAATCCTATAGATCTTTTTTTTTTTTTAATATTCTATCAGGCGCCTCAAAATGAATTAAAGTAAATTTAGGAAAAACAGCAGCCTACTTAGGGTAAAAACAAAAAGACCCACTCGACACTGAGTCACGCCCACTGGCAGATTTCGACCCCCCCCCCCCACTCTACCCCTCCCCCCCCCCCCCCCCTTTGCCCCTCTCGATCTGACTGGAATTTTTATTTTGAATCAGACAAGAAAAAGTGAGATCAGTAAACGTGAGACCAAACGGGAAATGGTGGTGTCACGTGACGTCGTCAGAGATGCAGGAAGAACGGAGAGAGTGATTTAAAAAAAAACCAGGTACTAATAAAAATGGTAGAAACCACTGAACGTCACCAGTAAGACATTTTCGAAAAGAGAAAAAAAAATCTCTTTCAGACAGGTGCTGTCGTGATGAAACACGTATTAAACTGTAAAAGAAACAAAGACAAACAGAAGTCTGAAATGTTCAAGAAACGCCTGATATTATGCTTTTTGCGCGTCTGTCAAATGAAAAAAAAAAAATCGTTGGAAATAGTGCAGGTCGGGTAACAGCGCAGACTCGTCCCAATTGGCACAGGGCTCGTCCTCCTCTCTAGGATAATTATCAACACCGCTGGCAGCCAACGGCTTCCCACTCTGGCATAGCCAACTCACATCCCCAAACACCTGTTCATGTGGACCCCAAGGGACCTGAAATCCTAGCCAGCTAGACTGAAACTCCTGGCAAAGAATAAAGGAAAAAGTTGTTTAGGTCTTTATTTCAGAAGTTTTCGCTGACATTTGGCATTTACACCTCACTTTGTCTTCTTTTCACTTTTTCTTCTTGTTTCTGCGTGTTTTCATGGTAGGGCTGAGTTTTTTTTAGAATTTTTGCACGGGTATTGGCCTTGTTCTGCCCATTCTTCTCGACTTTCAACTGCCAAGGCATTTTTAACGTGTCCAATGTACACATGTGCCCTCCGAGTTGTTTTTTTTTATCCTTATCCCTGGAGACTAGGTGCTCGATTCTACCTACCATAGGATCAGCGACATCAAGCCCCCCCCCCCCCCCCAAATTCCAACATTTGCCTGCGCGACGAACACTCGAACCCGGTAGCTTCGGCATGAGTCGCGAGCACTTTGCTTCTAGACCAACTTATCCCCGAAGATAAAATAGGGCACAGAGTGGAAGTTTTTGTTTGTTTCGCATTTTTTTGCCCACGAGACCTTTTTCCAAACCACAGCATAGCCAATGGGCTAAATAACTTTTTTTAATTTTCCTTACGTAGTCTGAACTGTTCAGATCCAGACAGACTTAACTGAAATTAATTCAGACTAGAGAAACCAGATCGCTGTGAGCTTAGAGTAACACTGGTCGACTGAGCTCGTGTTCTTGGGATGATATTGTGGGATTACTTCCCTTTTCCAATCCATCAGTCAGGGGAGGAGTTGTGTTTCTTGGACGGCGGAAGTTTGTTGCTTTTATGCGGTCTGGACGCTGGCTATCCCTGTGGTCATCCAAACGGATGGGGTACTTCTGTGGGTGATTTGTTGATTGATTTGTTAAAGGTACAAGTGATTAACTGATGGGTGGATGGATGGATGGGTGAGGGATGGATGGACGGATAGATAGATGGTGGGTGAGTGGATAGACTGATGGATGGATGGATGGATTGGTGAGGGATGGATGGACGGATAGATAGATGGAGTGGGTGGGTGAGTGGATAGACTGATGGATGGACGGATGGATAGATGGATGGACTGGTGGGTGGATGGATTAATGGATGCATGGATGGATGGATAATGATGGATGAATAAATGGATGGATGGATGGTGTAACAGTTGATGTAAATTTCAACACATTATGATAGGGAGAGTCAGGTGATCTGAACTGCTACCCTTTAAAAACGAAACTGTCTCGAACTGTCGTAGAAATAAATGAAAACAGGATCCGATGAACGATTAACATTAACTTTTAATAACTGTAGATGAACACTGGATATCTCACAACTTTTACTTACAAGGAAGGCAATCAGAATACACAGAATGACAGGATCTTGCCCATATGCGGAATACTTTTACTGACTCTTGCACGCACACCCACTCGCTTGCCATCCTTTATATATAATTATATACCTATGTAGATAGAACGTTCAGAACTGGAAATCCAGAAACTACGGGGTGCATAAAGACCACCTAATCGCACTTGGACACGTCACAGAATTGCGTCACTCCAAGGCCAACCTAGCGTAATTACTCCGACATGAATGATTTCCTATGTTCTCGATAGTCCTACAATAAATAATTACGTCACACAGCGAGACATCACAGAGAAGTAAAACAAGCACACGAGAGGTCGCCGAGGGCTGCGGGCAACATTCTTAGCCCGCAGGACTAGGACGCTACAGATGGATGGATGGATGGATAGATGGACTGGTCGATGGTTTGGCGGACTGATGAGTGGGTGGCGTGAATGGATGGACGAATTTGTGGGTGTGTGGTTGGACAGATAGATGGGTGAAGCGAGGGAGGAAGGGATGGAAGATGGATACGGACGGCTCCATGAAGGAACGGGTGGATTGATGCAACTAAAAGGATGGCCTACCCTGATTAGTGCATATTTACTAGAGATACCGAACGTGGACGCGAGTGTGTACATTTGAACAGACGAGGATAACTCACTGTTTCTTGTATCGGTAACTCATTTCGTATCGTTAATGTGACTAGCCGACCCGCGCAAGATATATCTTGCAAATTTTCCATGTACCAAGCCCAAACGTATAATAGATCTAGGCTCCATTAAAACGGCATTTGGATTCGATGCAATGACTAACAGAACTAACTGTTACACCACCATTTCACGTGGAAATAATTATACAGATGTGATTACGTTGATTTTCCACTACCAATATGTAAAGAGAGGTCAAGGTCGCAATTTCGGGTCACATTTTTCGGTTCTAACCGATGAAAAAGCGTCTCTGTTTTTGCGGCTCAAAAAAATTTAATGTAAATAATAGTAAAGTAATAGTAAATGAATGTGTCCAGTAATTCTTCGCCAAAAGTTGATGCAGTACACCAAGTTTCATAATTTTTGATGGCGTAGTCGCGAAGTTTTAGCTGCTTACAGGTTCACCCTCTAGCTCAATTATAGTAAGATATCACATCTTAGGTTATATTCGAATACAGGAACGACAAGAACGATGTGCGGTACCGTGCGGGAGTATTTTAATACATGTGTTAAATACCCTGGGTACCAAATCGATACCCAGACTAATCAGCCCATGTCATTAAGATAATGGGATTGACAAGACGAAATAAAAAAAACAAAACACGAAGTTTTAGATTTCTATACAAACAATATACCAGCGCACTTGAGGTAATTGGTTTGTTTTAGTTTCCTGGCGAATTGAGAATAGCAAAAATAGGCCCATACAGTAATGCAAATAGTCTGTGCATCAGGCGGGAAGACAAGATTCCCGGGAATTCGAGAATCATTAATGGCTGATTCAATTCCCCTGTCTGGATCAAGTCATCTTTCCGTCGGGCCAAAGAAAGATCCAGGCTTAGTTACGGTAGGTAAAACCACAGAAATAGGAAGCAAGTCCTACAGTTTTACGTACAGAAATAGGAAGCAAGTCCTATTTCTGTACGTAAAACTATCAAGTGTTTGTACTGTCGTACTCTCACTATTTTTAAACTCAGAACAAAGAAGAGAGGGCCCATAATATTAATTCATTATTTGTGACATTCGATTGTTTTCATCAGTCTGGGCTGGTATAATCTTGACACAGATTCATACAGCATTAAAAATAAATAAATAAATCAAAACCAGCTATTGGACAAGTCTATTTTTGTGTACAGGCTTGTAGAAAAACTTGCCTATTGCGTGCGGGGAGATATGAAAATACTTGTCTATTGTGGGTGGGCAGATGTATTGTGTAGGGGCAGATGCAGAAATACTTGTCTACTGTGTACATGAGAGATGTAGATAATACTTGTACTTGTAATATTGTGTACAGGATAGATGTGGAAATATTTCTCTATTGTGCACGGGGAGAGGTAGAAATACTTGTCTATTGTGTACCGCGAAATGTGGACATATTTGTCTGTTGTGTACTGGGGACATACTTGTCTATTGTGTACGGGGAGAGATGGAAATACCTGTGTAGTATGTGCGGAAAAATGTAGAAATACTTGTTTATTGTGTACAGGGAGATGTGGAAATATTTGTCTACTGTGTACGAGGAGATGTAGAATACCTATACATTGTGTAAGGGGAAATGTAGAAATGCTTGTCTATTGTTTACGGGGAGTTCTAGAATTACGTGTGCATTGTCTATTGGAAGACGCAGGAAAAACTTATTGTGTACGGGGAGAAAAAAAAAAATAAAGAAGGCAAAAAGAAACGTATCTATTGTGTACTAGGAGATATAGAAATGCTTGTCTTATTTTGTACGGGGAGATGTAGAAACAGCTCGTCCAGCGTTTAAGGGGAGATGACTTGTAGATAAAGCTGTTTGTTTGGGATTTTATTGTTGTTGATTTGTTTTTGTTTGCCTGGTTGCATTTTTGTTTCATCTTGGGAAAATTTTAGATTTTTATTTTATTCATAATCTGAAACTTGGAAAATACACGTATAATTTACAGGAAAATCAGATGTGCCACTCACACAGAATCCGGTGCCCAGAGGTAGAGAGCCAAAGTAGGTTGTGACCTGGTGCCATTTTGAATGAAATATCTCTGAACATTTCTTGAATGCAAAAAAAAAAAATAAAAACAATTCCTGGGCAGAATTCATTTTAAAATAGCCCCTATGCGACCTCATTCTGCTTATTTTATCATTGTTTTGTTTCACATTTCGCATACACAATTAACAGAATC
The DNA here is from genome assembly GCA_963931925.1 of Onchidella celtica. Classification (NCBI taxonomy): domain Eukaryota; kingdom Metazoa; phylum Mollusca; class Gastropoda; order Systellommatophora; family Onchidiidae; genus Onchidella; species Onchidella celtica. The sequence continues at coordinate 50,981,866 of OZ007580.1, forward strand.
ATGATGACCCCAAGGGAAATTTTCACCTGGCGAAGGAACCACACTCTCGCAATGGCTGAAATCCTTTAAAAAGCTGAAAATGTTCATCCTTTTTTTTTTTTTTTTCTGTGTTCCAGAGGGTCGCAGCCATGAGCATTTTGCTTCCTATTATACCATGCGTATCATGATTTATACGTACTATACACGTACATGTACATATAAATATCATGATTTATGTGTGCTATTTATGTACTTTACGTATCATGATTTATACATACTATATACTACTAGCTGAGTTGCCCGGCCCTGCCCCGGATAAATCAATTTATTAGTTTCAGTTCTGGGTGATTATTATGGACTTGCTTCATTTTGCCTGTTCCTTTTGTTTTATTTTATTTTTGTTTGTTTGTTTGTTTTTAGATAAGTTTTACTGCTCTCCCTTTGCGCGTTGACCTCCTGCGCATCCCGCCAGCATCCGTCAAATGGCTATGGTTTGCGCACGGGTTAGTTTGTTTGTTAGTGAACACATCGTAGGAAGTCATAACGTCATGTGTAAGCGGAAGTGGGCTATTATTAGAAACATACATCAATATCTTATTGATCGTAAATTTCGGATCAAACGCTCTCGTGAATTTAGTCTTTAATTATAACCGCATTTACTGACTAACTCAGAAATAACAAAAGGTTTTGTTTGTGTATAGCGATAGGAACAATGTTCGCTGTCCCATAATTCTTTGTGCCAAATTTCAGGTCGGTGCGTTGTGTAGTTTCCGAGTCCATAGGACTAATAGGGGTTTTGTTGTAGCTTTATTATATAGAGAAGATATGTATCATGATTTACGTACTGTATATGCATCATGATTTATATGTACTATATGTATCATGATTTATACTTACTATACATGTATATATATGTTCATGTATCATGATTTATACTTACTATACATGTATATATATGTTCATGTATCATGATTTATACTTCCTATACATGTATATATATGTTCATGTATCATGATTTATCTGTCTTGTTCTAAAGTTTTTTGTTGTGGCTCTTGGTTGTTGTTTTGTTTCTCCTCGTACATTCTGCAAATCAACAACAACAACAACAGGGGAAAGGACAGTCAAGAGGTGTGTTTATGACTGGTGCGGAGAGGTGCAAACGCTGTGCATACACGTGGCCTAATTGTTTTTGGCGTGAATAAAAGGGGGAAAAATGTGGAATCAAAAATCAAAATTCTTCGGAGAGCAAAACAAAAGGAGGTCGTCAGATGAAGATAACCGCCGTCAAACACGTGTTTCGGCTCGTGATGGCAGTACGAATGGTGTGTGATATTTCAAAGCAGATTAAATGATTATGTTATTGTCTTCACTAATTCAGTGTGACTACGGAAATCTAAATACATTTGTTCCGGCATATAATTAATTCTAAATGTTAATGTCGCAAATGTATCAGATGGAATACTACCCTGGCACGTGCTACACTGGTTAAAAATAACTTAATTGGGATAAGACTCAATTAATTCGTATCTATAATCATTGATTTGGTATGGACACGTGGGTGCGTGATTGCGTGACCAAGTTCCTTGGACCTGATTCATTACAGTTACAGCGCTAATCCCCGCGCTTGTTGATGTTGTGGCCAAATCGCCTCTTGCGATTCACGTAACATCTAGATTAACAACCAGCCAGCCAGCAATCCCGACGTAAATCTGACGTGTGGGCTCGGCGTCAAGTTTGCACACAGGAATGACATTCTTCCTACGTAGATCCGCTGATTAGGACACGGCATCGATGTCGGTTTGATGTAGGGAATTCGCTCCCACGGTAATCCCCTCAAGCCTAGAGGAGAAATCCTATACAAATCTACGTCGGGGTGATGTAAGGATTCTGGCCGGGTAGCAGAGGGCCTGATACTTACACCCACACACAGGGGCCATCTACAAAGTACGCATGCTCGAAAGGTGGAAAGGGAGGGGGGCGTTGTAAAAAATACAGCCGGGAGCTCAGCATTGAAAACATGTATAATTATATCATGTATGCAATGTAATTATATATTATACACTGCATACCAATCAGACTTCACTTCACATCCGCCTGTGATCTCTCCTGGGACATAGGCCGCCAACAAGAGCTCTCCAGGCATCCCGGCCCTGGGCCAATCGTTCCAGCTGTCCCCAGGTGCGAGCCATCTTCTTCAGACTTCAAATCAGTTATATACTGGCTAAACTGCTAAAAGCTATAAAATACAAAGTTCTATATTGTGTATCACTATCAATTTGATGTCATGGATATAAACATGATACATGTACATGTACGTATATATTTTAGTGCGCACAGCAGTGTTTCTGAACCGTTTTTGTCCCATGCCCCAATTCAATTTTCCCCCAAAAAGTACGTATCATCGTGACGGGACAAAGTAAGTACATATAATTATGAATAATTAATTTATATAGATTAAAAAATATAGTCAGTGAGAACAGTTTATATTGTATCTATACAGTAAAGGTAAAATACACTATGAAATTGAGATTTCTCGGAAAAATCCCCACGTCTCATTCTGAAGTCCCAGGCCGGACCAAAATATTGCCTGGCCCCACCTGTGGGGCTTGTGCCCCCCACCTTGAGAAACACTGGCGTAGAGTATTTTCCCCTGTATACTAACCAATCGTTTTTCCCGTTCAGGGTGACATACATTTAAGTGCTGATACAGAAAATACATGTGTCGCATGGTAGAAATACTATTTTCCTAGGTAATTTGGTCTTCATTATTATTATTTTTTTGAGAACGCGCAAAGAAGTAAGCTCAACATCAGGCTACAGTCTAACAAGTAAAGAAATCAATTCCTTAATATGAAATATGAGCCTATGTAAACTCTGAAACAAATCCAATAGACAGTTGGCGGCATCAGTTCTTGTTTGTCAAATTCCATTTTCTGAAAAATCGGAGATCTGTTAGTTTGTAGAGGAGGTATAACATATAATGCTCACTTTTGACACTAGTTTGCGTTGTGGCACTCATCAAGCTGTTTCACGGTTCCGGTTTATTCTAATTAATTCCTTATCATAATGCTACAAACGTCGAATTCCGATTTATCCTAACTCCTTATCATAATACATATAAAGCCTCAAACGTCGAATTTCTCCGTTGTGCAAGAAGTGGAGATAGAACAAACAATGAGTAAGATCGCTGTCATGATTCGGATGTTGTTAAAACTCACGCAGAGAGTGAGTTGTTGTTGTTTTACCAGGGCCATGAGAAATTGGCTGGTGGCCTTGAACGGCCCTCGCGAATTATAGTTGGTGAGTAAATAAATGTAAAGTTAAACTGTTAGAGACACGCTTGTCGGTTTTAATGTTCGTGATTAATAAGTAATGGAGTAGGGGTGAAACAAGGTGGGGATAGTTGACATTGTTAAGTATGACTAGACAAGTTTTTGCACGTTAACTGGCTGGTAGAATAGTGCAGACGTATTACTACAATTAAAATGGTGGGAGGTTTCGACCAATGAGATAGCTGAACTAATTGGGCCAGCGGACTAGCACTGCTGGGTAGCCAGATAGTATAAAACATCGTGTAACGTTCAGATTTATTGAATACAGACGAGCAGAAGCATCGTGTCGTGATGTATATCCGGTTGGCCAGTACCTGAACTGTGATTTGAAGACTAGAAGTCCTTGCTAACGGACTGACTGAGCTCTAGAAAGAAAGGTCTGAGTGGGCTGACCTTTGAAAGCCCACGCTGCGCTATTTTGATGTTCGCGCCTACCAGTAGGCGTGACCAATGGTAATATATCTTATTTGTTCAAGCATAATAGAAGATCAGAGATAGAGAGAGAACCACAGCCTCATAGGAAGTCTAAGGAAACCCCAGCTGGCGCTCGACGACGAGTGGCCTGTGTTATAGAATTATTTCCATAGTATGATTGAAGTAATATGGCACATTGTTGATGAATTGAATATAGATTGTGCATATATATAAATAGTTTTTTTGCAACTGCATAATTACCTACAAGCCGAAGTGTGCTTCTGTAGGCTTGGAACGTACTGGGCTCTCCTAACATTCAAGCCCATATGATTTAGGGAGAGTTTGCCTGGCGACTGGCCAGTGGCGACTCAACTGACACTTTAAATTGATATCTAGCTTCGTATAATATACCTATTTGCTATTGATTGCAGTACATCCAATAAGGAACCATAATTACATGAATATCATAGATTAAGTTAGTAATTAGAATTTATTGCTTTGAATATACCTCTATTGTCTTTTGTTTTGTTTATTAATATTTATGTAAAACATGGCCTGACCGGCCTGACATATATAGATCCTCTAGTTGTTTAATACGTTTCTTGTGTGGTTGTGTCCGAGTGTGAGTTAGCTGCCTCTCGTGCAGTCGAATGCTCCCCAATACCCTAACTCTGCTCCTGACATCTGGAGGGGACAGCCTCACCCTAAACTGACATCTGGAGAGGACCCCACTGACATCTAGAGGACACCATTAGCATCTAAACTGACATCTGAAGAGGACCCCGTCAACATCTGCAGGGATACCACTCTAGACTCCATTGTTATTTATGTCATTTTTTGTAGTTTATAGTTTTGTATACTGCTAATTTTTTTTTGTTTCTCCCCCACATGTCTGGCATGTCCTCTCGTCATTGATCCTGGGACCACTACGAGGGACTGACAGCTAGTAACAGGAAAAGACAAGATCAGCGCTGTGGACCAAGGGAAAGAGCCAGTCCATTTCACCCAGTTAAGTGAACCATCTGTATTAGTCTTCGTTTGAGGGGTTCGTCGTTCCAGCTCCCCTACTTTTGACAGGCATTATTTTTTTTTCTTTTGTGTTTAGATTAGATACGCGGGAGGTTGGAAGGGATCTCGACTCAGCTTACCTTTCTTGCCAGACTAGTCGATCTAGATGGTGGTTTAAACCGGGTGTGAGGTATGCTTTGCCTTGAATAGTTCTGTAGGGACCTGTTATTCGTGTAGATTGTTAGCGTTCTATCTTCCAACGGCCACATGCTAGGGCACAATGTGACCCTCAGTATTTGAGTCCTTCATATTGGCCCCCGGTAGCGGTGTGGTCATAGGCTTGTTTGCCTAAATCACAGACGAAGAACTGAGCAAACTTCCCGGACGCAGCTTCGAAGCTGGCGGCAGCAGGCCAGTAGTTGATTGATAGGGCAGATGGCAATATACCGTCACTCTGGCCTGGATATCGTGACACAGAGCATCCACCAGTATTGGTGTTCTTTGGTTTGGGTCTTTCACCCTAGTCAGTTGGGACTGCGAGGCTGTGGAGTAGCCTACAGGCAGCCGGTCAGGCAATATGACTGTCCCTCTGGCATCCTCCTGCACCTGGATACATTTCCAATCGTCTTGACCTTGTCTTGCCACTTGGATAAGTTGTGTCCAGGCGAGAGAGTGAGTCTGATGTTTGCGCAGCTCTTTTTCACTAAAAACAAACTCTTTGCGCCAGTCTTAACACTCACCTCGTCTTCTTTCATCTTTGCGTTCGTCTTCTTTCCTCTCAAAATTCCAACGGCGATGGGCGAGTGCGGTGGCAGCAGGTTTGGATAGACTGGAAGCTGTTAGCACAGACCTACACGTTGGTGGCTGTGGGCTATGGTCGCTTCATCGTCGATTGAAATGGAGGCGTGGGGAGGAAGCACCCACAGTAGCTGAACAGCCTTATTTAAGGATAGCACTGCTCACCTCAACTGAGGAAGGGGCTAGAAAAGGTGCGCTAAAGAAAGCCCACTTCACATCACAATGACTGGTATACCGCGACCAGTGGGGATCCCTTTTTGCGGTCGAAACAAAAAGAAATTCAGCTTACTCAGGCTAGGAGCCTGGAATATACGCACACTACAGGACAACTCAAACAACCCGGAAAGACGCACTGCACTTATTGCCATTGAGCTCAGCAGGTACAACCTGGACAAAGTGGCACTCAGTGAGACCAGACTCCCTGATAGTGGCCAACTCAAAGAGTTCAGTGGTGGATACACCTTCTTCTGGAAAGGCAAGGGTGCAGTCGAACCGAGACAGCATGGTGTTTGTCATGATTCAGATGTTGTTAAAACTCACGCAGAGAGTGAGTTGTTGTTGTTTACCAGGGCCATGAGAAATTGGCTGGTGGCCTTGAACGGCCCTCGCGAATTATAGTTGGTGAGTAAATAAATGTAAAGTTAAACTGTTAGATGCACGCTTGTCGGTTTTAATGTTCGTGATTAATAAGTAATGGAGTAGGGGTGAAACAAGGTGGGGCTAGTTGACATTGTTAAGTATGACTAGACAAGTTTTTTGCACGTTAACTGGCTGGTAGAATAGTGCAGACGTATTACTACAATTAAAATGGTGGGAGGTTTCGACCTATGAGATAGCTGAACTAATTGGGCCAGCGGACTAGCACGCTGGGTAGCCAGATAGTATAAAACATCGTGTAACGTTCAGATTTATTGAATACAGACGAGCAGAAGCATCGTGTCGTGAAGTATCTCCGGTGGGCCAGTACCTGAACTGTGTGGTTTGAAGACAAGAAGTCCTTGCTAACGGACTGACTGAGCTCTAGAAAGAAAGGTCTGAGTGGGCTGACCTTTGAAAGCCCACGCTGCGCTATATTGATGTTCGCGCCTACCAGTAGGCGTGACCAATGGTACTATATCTTATTTATTCAAGCATAATAGAGATCGGAGATAGAGAGAGAACTACAGCCTCATAGGAAGACTAAGGAAACCCCAGCTGGCACTCGACCACGAGTGTCCTGTATCATAGATCTATTGCCATAGTATGATTGGAATAATATAGCACATTGTTGATGAATTGAATAGTGATTGTGCATAAAATATAGTCTTTTGGCAACTGCTTAAATTACCTACAAGCCGAAGAGTGCTTCTGTAGGCTTTGAACGTACTGGGCTCTCCTAACATTCAAGCCCATATGATCTATGGAGAGTTTGCCTGGCGACTGGCCAGTGGCGACTCAACTGTCACTTTAAATTGATATCTAGTTTCGTATAATATACCTATTTGCTATTGATTGCAGTACCTCCATAGTTACATGAATATCATTGGTTAAGTTATTAATTAGAGTTTTTTTGGTTTGAATATATATACCCCTATTGTCTTTTGTTTTGTTATTAATATTTATGTAAACTATGGCCTGACCGGCCTGACCTATATACGCTCTAGTTATTTAATACTTTTCTTGTGTGGTTGTGTCCGAGTGTGAGTTAGCTGCCTCTCGTGCCGTCGTAACATCCCCAAGACCCTAACTCTGCTCGTGACAGTGTTGGGTTTGCAATTAAAAATGACCTTGTCAGAAACTTGCAGTCCATGCCAATTGAAATAAATGACAGGCTAATGACACTCAGGATCCCAGTTGGGAATGGCCAGTCAGCCACCCTCTTTAGCGCATATGCGCCCACCATGACAAACCCAGATGAAGCCAAAGACAAGTTCTATTCTGATCTAGAATCTGTCATATGCTCTGTCCCGGCAGCTGATAAGCTGATTCTCTTGGGGGACTTCAATGCTAGGGTTGGCTCCGAAATCTCAGCGTGGCCAAATGTTTTGGGCCCTCATGGAGTTGGTTCATGCAATAACAATGGGTTGCGCTTACTTACTTTGTGCGCTGAATTTGGCCTGTTCATTACCAACACAAATTTTAGTCTCCCCGTGAGAAACAGAACGTCATGGATGCATCCCCGCTCAAAGCATTGGCATCTCATAGACTATGTCATTGTGAGGAAGACTGACAGAAAGGATGTCCTTGTAACAAAGGCGATGTGTGGTGCCGAGTGTGGAACTGACCACAGACTCATTGTTTGCAAGCTCAGACTAACATTGAGGCGCAATAGACGCCCTCAAGGGAAAGCGCCACCTAAACGCCTAAATGTTTCAAAACTCTGCTCAGCTGAGAAACAGAGCGAGCTCTCATCAGAACTCTCCTCAAAATTGGATTGCGTGACTTTTGACCCTGAGAACATTGAACAGAGCTGGACTGACCTAAATACGACTGTACACTCTTGCGCCAGCAGCACAGTTGGTTTTCCTGTCCGCAAGCACCAGCACTGGTTCAATGATAATGATAATGAAATCAAAGTGCTCATCAAAGAAAAAAATAGTCTCATCCAAGCTCACTGCAGTGACCCCTCTTCCACAGCAAAAGCTGATGCACTGCGTGCATGTAAGGGTGTACTCCAGAAGAAGCTGAGGAAAATGAAAAATGACTGGCTAGAAGAGCGAGTAAGAGAAACTCAGAAATATGCCGACACAAACAACACTAGAAAGTTCTTTGAGAGCCTCCGAGCTGTGTTTGGACCATCCCGCTCTGGCACTACGCCACTTCTTGCGTCAGATGGTTCAACACGCATTGTTGAATTGAATGCCATAATTCAGCGCTGGGCAGAACATTTCGGAGGTGTTCTAAATCGGCCATCAAATATAAATACTGAGTCCATTGACCGCCTCCCCCAGACTCCTATTAATGCAGCTCTTGCCAAGCCATTCACAGCAAATGAGACCCGGACTGCCACAAATCAGATGTCCTTTAACAAATCACCAGGCGTGGATTCAATTCCTGCTGAGGTGTATGCCTTCGGTGGAGAAAAGCTTATTGAAAGGCTGACCGAGTTGTTCAATCATATGTTGAAAGCAGGGAAGCTGCCACAGGACTTCAAAGATGCTTCAATCATCCATCTGTACAAAAACAAAGGGGACAGCCAAGTCTGTGACAACCATCGGGGAATCTCTCTACTTTCAATTGCTGGCAAAATATTGGCAAGAATGCTTCTGAATCGCCTTCTTGACCACCTCTCGTCAAATGACTTGCTTCCCGAGAGCCAATGTGGCTTTCGTAAAGAGAGGGGAACGGCGGATATGATCTTTGCTGCCAGACAGATTCAGGAAAAATGCATGGAACAAAATAAAGCGCTGTACATCACATTTGTTGACCTCACAAAAGCATTTGATACAGTGTGTCGTGAAGGCCTCAGGAAAATCTTGGCGAAGTTTGGGTGTCCACCCGAATTCATCACAATAGTGCGCCAGTTTCATGATGGCATGCAAGCTGCAGTCAAAAGTAACGGCAGTGTTTCAGAGCCCTTTGCTGTCACAAATGGGGTAAAACAGGGTTGTGTCTTAGCCCCAACTCTGTTCAGCATCATGTTCTCTGCAATGCTACAAGAGGCCTTTAGCTCTCCTCATCAAGGGGTAAGCATCAAGTACCGAACTGATGGCAGTCTATTCAACCTCAGGAGACTTCAGGCAAAAACCAAAACCAAAAGTACTCAAGTCTGTGACCTACTATTTGCTGATGATTGTGCACTTCTGGCACACGATGAGGATAGCATGCAAAACTGTGTTGATAAGTTCTCTAGTGCCTGTGACAACTTTGGCCTCACAATAAGCACAAAGAAGACGGAAGTGCTCCATCAGCCTACTCCAGACGACAAGTATCCTGTGACCCCAAATATCAAAGTCCATGACAGTCTTCTGAAGGTGTCGGAGAACTTCACCTATCTTGGCAGTACACTGTCTTCCACGGCTCGTGTTGATACTGAAATTCCCTCAAGAATCAGCAAAGCCAGCTCTGCATTTGGCAGGCTTCGAAAGAGAGTGTGGGATGTTGCCGGCATTCGCACAGACACTAAGCTGAAAGTGTACAATGCTGTGGTCCTTCCTACCCTACTCTATGGGGCTGAAACCTGGACAGTGTACCAATCGCATGCCAGAAAACTAAATCACTTTCATCTGGCCTGCCTTAGAAAGATCCTAAGGATCAAATGGCAGGATAAAATTCCAGACACTGAGGTCCTCAATCGTGCCAAGGAATTGAGCATCTTCTGCCACCTGAAAAAAATTCAGCTACGTTGGGCAGGACATGTTGTCAGAATGCCCGACTCCAGACTCCCTAAGCAAATCTTCTTCTCTGAGCTCTCCAATGGAACGAGGAATGTTGGGGCCCCAAAGAGACGTTACAAAGACACTCTCAAGCAATCACTGAAGGCCTTTGCCATTGATGTGAGTGAGTGGGAAAAGCTCTCGCTTGATCGAGCAAATTGGAGGGCGGCCCTTACCAGAGGCAGCAAAGCATGGGAAGCTGACAGAGTCCAGCAGGCTATCAAAAAAAGAGAACGGCGCAAGAAAAGGCCCAGTGGTACTGAACCAACGGAGCACTCTTGTCACTTATGCGGAAGGGTCTGCAGGGCAAAAATAGGACTTATCAGTCACATGAGAAGCCATAAGTCATGAAAGAACAGTCTTTCTATTCTGTCCTCTGTGTCCTTTACTTCTCTTTATTGTCCATGTGTTGAAATTCTCAACAATTTCTGTTCTTTATTCCTCTGGTGTTGTTAAGGTCATCATCATACCTGATGGACGAACTATTATTATTATTATTATTATCTTCCTCGTACTTTTAGGAAGACGTCTCTCCTGTGCTTTTCTTACCTATCTGTAGATAGTTTCAGGTTAGTCAGGTCTGTTGTCGTTCGTGATTTCTGTTAGTCTAGCGTCTTATTGTAATTTATCGTTCGTTCTGTTCCTCTTGCGTCTTGTTTGTAATGTATTACCTTTTTATATATTCGTTATATAGTATTTATCTTTCTTGGTTACAGTTATTTTATTTATATTTTTTTTGATTACATACTTCCATTGATTCACGTGTTTTGACACGTTGAGGGGTTTTTAGAGGTAACTTGGCTTGGTGAGAGGGAAAAGTTTTTAAGAATTAACCCTCCTGTGCTGTAGAGTGACAACACTGTTTAAGTGACAACTATTATTGAATTGTTGGAATCCGTGCAGTGAGTACACTGCCAGTTCTTGCTAATTATTAATTTATACCGATCTCGTCTTTAAATTGACGGGCTCCCGAAAGGACAGTATTAGGCTGTTTAGAGAGGTGACCTTTTTTTTGTGTAGTGATGAATAGTGAGTATTGGTTTTATTGTCGGCTGGTGCCGCCGCCCGAAGGAGCAATAAATTGTCTCAGGGGAAGAGTCTGTATCAGTGTCGAGGTGATATCAATATAAGAGCTATGTGAATTATATATATTGAGGATACTTTTTTTTAGTCGTCTGCGTATGACGTCGACCCGAGGAGAGCAATAATGAGATTGCCTCGTGGGATGGATGATATTGGTATTTTTCGATTATTTGAAAGATGTTTGGCAGTGGTAACGTAGTACACTGCGTATTCGTGTTTTGAGAGATATTTTGCAGTGGTAACAGAGGACACTGCGTGTTCGCGTTTTGAGATATTTTGCAGTGGTAACAGAGGACACTGCGTGTTCGCGTTTTTGAGAGTTTTTTGCAGTGGTAACAGAGGACACTGCGTGGTCGCGTTTTAAGAAGTTTTGGAGAAGTGTGGAGTTGTTTTTTATACAACCGATTATGACTATGGTTTTCCGCGTTTCGTGGACCATCTAACGTAATACTAGATATGACAAGTAAGAATACCGATTATGATTGTGACTATCCATGTGGCCAGTGGATGAGTTACCTAAGAACATACCCGATATGGATATTGAATTGAACCGATTATGACTATATTACCGAGATGACTGTGACACTTGACGTGTGCATGGCTTGCGTACGGAAACGGCGCATTAAATTAACTGCTATCGCTTCGTGTCATCTCATCTATACCGGATTGGATATTGGAAAAACTTAAGTGTAATGTTATTTGATATCTAGATTATTGTTAAATGCGAGAAGCGCTATGTGATTCTTAACTCAAGACGAGGGCTACGCGGATTTTAAACGAGAACATCAGACTAAATTATCTTACGGACGCTTCTGTTAGTGTTAATTAGGCTTAACTATGCCGAAATTTGTAGTTGTGATAGACCAGAATTTTTGTTCTCCTATTTAGTCTGTCATATGTATTGGCGTTGGATGGGATTGCCACATCATTCAGAGACCGAGGGATGGTATCACATATTGTTCACCCATTGTGAACACTTTTCACCTACCCCTGTGCTTTCCTTTGTTCCAACAGCTATTTTACTGACGTCGACCCGTATTTTGGCCACACCAGACGTTGTTGCCCAGGGTCGAGGACGAGAAGTCATGGCAGACCAGGAGTCCAGATCCACTAATGCCATCGATGCTACTATAGTTATCTTTTCTTGAGTATTATTCATTGCATGTATGCATTCCTGATGACATTCGCACAGGATCAATGTTGTACTCTAAAATTTTCGAGTTATGATTGTTAATGTCTACGTATTTAGAGGTAAGATTTAATCCTCACAGAGATATATACTTTTGGACGGAACCTTAAGATTTTCATGAAGTTTTGTCCATCAGGGATACCCGTCCTCTAGGTTTTTTTCAACTTTTGTAGTAGTCTTAGTTATTACCTAGTTAAGTTCACCTTTCGAGCAATTTCTCGACTTATGCCTTCCCCTTACGATAATCAGTTATATCGTTAAAATTGCAATTTTTAACTGGGGTGGGGGATGTGTCATGATTCGGATGTTGTTAAAACTCACGCAGAGAGTGAGTTGTTGTTGTTTTACCAGGGCCATGAGAAATTGGCTGGTGGCCTTGAACGGACCTCGCGAATTATAGTTGGTGAGTAAATAAATGTAAAGTTAAACTGTTAGAGTCACGCTTGTCGGTTTTAATGTTCGTGATTAATAAGTAATGGAGTAGGGGTGAAACAAGGTGGGGATAGTTGACATTGTTAAGTATGACTAGACAAGTTTTTGCACGTTAACTGGCTGGTAGAATAGTGCAGACGTATTACTACAATTAAAATGGTGGGAGGTTTCGACCAATGAGATAGCTGAACTAATTGGGCCAGCGGACTAGCACTGCTGGGTAGCCAGATAGTATAAAACATCGTGTAACGTTCAGATTTATTGAATACAGACGAGCAGAAGCATCGTGTCGTGATGTATATCCGGTTGGCCAGTACCTGAACTGTGATTTGAAGACTAGAAGTCCTTGCTAACGGACTGATTGAGCTCTAGAAAGAAAGGTCTGAGTGGGCTGACCTTTGAAAGCCCACGCTGCGCTATTTTGATGTTCGCGCCTACCAGTAGGCGTGACCAATGGTAATATATCTTATTTGTTCAAGCATAATAGAAGATCAGAGATAGAGAGAGAACCACAGCCTCATAGGAAGTCTAGTGAAACCCCAGCTGGCGCTCGACGACGAGTGGCCTGTGTTATAGAATTATTTCCATAGTATGATTGAAGTAATATGTCACATTGTTGATGAATTGAATAATGACTGTGCATATATATAAATAGTCTTTTTGCAACTGCATAATTACCTACAGTGGCACGCTCGCAATAGACTTCAAGGCAAAAGAAACATACCTGACAAAACGACAGAGGCGGAATGAAAACACTCGCCAAAGTGAACCCAAAAGACTGACCTGCAATCACTGCCATCGCACTCTCGGGTCAAACATTGGTAGAATAAGCCACGAGAGAAGCTGTCAGTCAAAGTGAAAGTGAATATTCTAGCTGCTAAGACCGTCTGTAAAGACGCTAAAGGCCATATAATTACCTACAAGCCGAAGTGTGCTTCTGTAGGCTTGGAACGTACTGGGCTCTCCTAACATTCAAGCCCATATGATTTAGGGAGAGTTTGCCTGGCGACTGGCCAGTGGCGACTCAACTGACACTTTAAATTGATATCTAGCTTCGTATAATATACCTATTTGCTATTGATTGCAGTACATCCAATAAGGAACCATAATTACATGAATATCATAGATTAAGTTAGTAATTAGAATTTATTGCTTTGAATATACCTCTATTGTCTTTTGTTTTGTTTATTAATATTTATGTAAAACATGGCCTGACCGGCCTGACATATATAGATCCTCTAGTTGTTTAATACGTTTCTTGTGTGGTTGTGTCCGAGTGTGAGTTAGCTGCCTCTCGTGCAGTCGAATGCTCCCCAAGACCCTAACTCTGCTTCTGACAATCGCCAGTTCTGGAGAATATTGATGTTGCTCCCACTCATTCTCAAACAGAAAGGTGCACTACAACATCTATACCAGGGGTGCTCAACCTTTATTGACATAGGATCTACTTTTACATTTCCCAGCCTTTGGAGATCTACCAGTCTGGTAAAGCCCATGAAACAAAAAAATAAAAGAAACCGACCCTATGCTGGTGTGCCTTTCGGCATTATTCACTTTAACCTACAACTGACACAAACCCGCCACATCCAAGAAAAACGACCTGCCAAAATACAAAGACAAATAAAAATATATATTATATACATATATATATATGCCTCGCGGGTGTGTCCTACATTCATCCCGCGATCGACTGCCAAGCACTTGAAGATCGACCGGTAGATTGCGATCGACTGGTTGAGCACCCCTGATCTATACTGTTTATAATACTGTGTATCATGTGAATTTTCAGAGTCTCGTGAGACAAAACTGTCACTGCCAATACATCTCAATCAAAACTGTCATTGCCAATAGACCTCAATCACTTCTCATGTTTTTCCTCAAGAACTTGTCACAAGGTACTGCTGATGAAATTAGTGATGTTCTCTCCGATCATATGCGTGTACAGCTGTGTACGTTTGTATGCATATAATGCCAATAGATTATTTAACGTATCTTGTTTTTCTTGCCGTAAAGCAAAGCGAATCGAGACCTCCACAATAGCGCGTTGCCCTATATAAATGCACTTTATTATTACTTCTATTGATTTAACGTCTGATTAAACCAAGTTAGCCATGGAAGTTAGTAAAAATATCATGCATGACTTGTCTTAGTAATTCAGTCTCTGTTGATGTTGACATTTCAGTTGCACGGCATTAAATTGTGTGAAGTGTGATCTGATTCTGTGGATATGAAGAGCCAAAAAGTGAATATGAAATGAAAATGCATTAGTGAAATTGAAATGTGTGTATTTAATGTGTTCAGGTGTTCTGTTGTCTCTCAGAGGAAAGAACAAAAACCCATGCCTGGATGGGGCAGTATAGAGGCAAGGTGCTCGCCTCTCGTGCCAAGGGTCCCGGGTTCAAAACCCGGCCGGTGCAGGCGTGTTGGAAGTTTGGGATTGTTCTCATGTTTTCATATCCCTGATCCTATTGTGGGGGTAGGATCAAGTACCTAGTCTTCTCAGATAAGGACGAAAAAATTCGGGGGGCCCGTGTGCACGTTAAAGATACCTTGGCAGTTGGAAATCGAAAAGAGCAGGCCGAACAGGCCGCTGCCCGGGCAAAATTAAATAAAATTCATCCCTACCATTTTCCCTACCTCCTCCCTCATTCCCCCCCCCCCCAGTTACAACTGGGCTGCAATGGCACAAGGGCAAGTTTCCCAAATGGGATTAAAGAAGTATATAAATTCAAATATAACTACAAATTAGAATCATCGTGTCAGGCGGTACCCAAGGCCAAGGTGATCTGCTACCATATTCCAGCTAGCGATAAAATATCCTCCTTGTCCTGGAGGACTGTCCGACCTAAAAAATTCCAGAAATTGAAAGTGAACATGTTTTAGTTTTCAATCTCATCAATCTAAACTACATAGCTGGGTTACAAGACGATAGTTACTTCCAATTTTTAGGAAGCAGTTTGGAACAAATACATGTAGTTCTTCTGAACGAGACACACTACAGGAATATAAAAAAGTAGGTCATGTAAAACAGTTTTTTTTTTTTTTGTTACTTCTTAAAAGTAGTGATTTTGACATACGACAGATTTCCTGATTGCCGACGACGATATAAACACCTATGTAGTAAATATTACAACTGACTTGAGAATACTGGACAATTTCATGTCTCCGTGTCAACTTTCAAAAAGTTGAAACAAAACAACAACAACAGAACATTGGACTTTAAAAGTTGTCATTGGGTATCACATTCACAGACACAACTGAGGCGTGGATAAGGCAAGAAAGAAAGGAAGAGAGAGATACATCATGTAAAAATTTAAAAAAAAAGAAACCAACAGTTTTACCATTACATGTAAATTTTAATGTGTAAAGTACAAGAAGTTTCACTGATATTGATGATTCTAATGGCCGTACACTTGTCCACAGAGGGACAGGGACAGGGGGGGGGGGCGTGTATGTGTGTGTGAGAGAGAGGGTGTATGTGTAAAAAGTGAGCGAATGTGTGTGAGAGGAGAGAAGGAATGTGTGTGTGTGAGAGAGAAAGAGAGAGGCACACACACACACACAGACAAAGAGGGAGAGACAGCGACAGAGAGAGGCAAAGAGAGACAGACAGACAGACAGAGAGAGAGACAAATTGCCAAAACCACACAACCTATATACATGTATACTTGTATAGGCCAATAAAATTACGTTTACGGTACATTTAAATACAACTGGTGCCAAGTTGACATCAGATCTGTTTGGCTTCACTAGAACTAGAAGAAATATGCGTTCTTTTGTGTTTGGTCAGATAACTTTTCCATGAAAATCGCGCCTGGCACACGTCACACGTGAAAGGTCGCTCACCGGTATGTGCTCGCCTGTGTTTAGTCAGCGCACTTTTCTTGAAAAAGGCCGCCTGGCAGAAATCACACTGAAACGGCCTCTCACCTGTGTGTTTTCTTTGATGCTCCGTCACACCACTTTTGTAGGAGAATACTGCTGGGCATAGGTCACACTTGAACGGCTTCGTACCTAAGTGAGTTTTCCTATGTTTGATCAAATAACCTTTCCAGGAAAACGAAGCCTGACACACATCACAAGTGTGCCGTCTCTCCCCGGTATGTTTTGTTTTGTGTTTGGCAAGAGCGCTTCTCTGGAAAAACGCCGCTTGGCATACGTCACACTCAAAAGGTCTTTCTCCTGTATGTCTACGTATGTGTTTCATAAGACCGCTTTTCTGACAAAAACTGGCCTGACACTCCCCACATTTGAACGGTCGCTCGCCTGTGTGTGTGCGTATGTGAACGGTCAAGGTTCCCTTATCGGAGAATGTTGCGTGACACAATCCACATTTGAAGGGTCTGTCTCCTGTGTGTCTTCTTTTGTGCTCTGCCAGATTTCTGCTGTAGGCAAAAGTTGTTTGACAGAGATCACATACGTATGGCCTCTCCCCCGTATGTGTTCTGGCATGATCTGTCAGACTGCTTCTATCCAGAAAAGTCGCCGAACACGTTTCACATTTGAAAGGTCTCTCTCCCCTGTGTCTCCTCTTGTGAGAATTCAAATGGCTTCTCTGGGTGAAAGCAGCCTCACATACGTCACACACATACGGCCTTTCCCCTTTGTGTTTTTTCCTATGTTCTGCCAAATCACTCTTGGAGGAACACATTGTCTGACAACTGTCACATCCGAAAGATTTCTTCATGAGATGTCTTCTTCTGTGCTTGTTCAGATGGCTGCTCTGGGAGAAAGTTGCCTCGCATAGATCACATTTGTACGGCCGCTCCCCGGTGTGTCGTCTTTGGTGTTTCGCCAGACCACTTTTCCAGGAAAATGTTGCGTGACACACTGAACATTCAAAAGGCTTTTCCCCCGTATGTCTCCTCTTGTGTCTAATCAGATCACTTTTTCCTGAACAAGAAACATGACAAATATCACATTCAATTCGTCTTTCCTGTTTAGGTTTTTTTGTGTTTGGCACTTCTGGTGATTGTCCATTTACAGGCGGGCTCTGCAGGTTGGCACCCGAGGTTAGCTTTGCAATACAACCTTCTAATTTGTTCCTAGAACTAGAAGATTTATTACTATTATCTGCATGTTTGACTGAAAGTGACACCGGGTCTGTCTTTGCTCTGCAGCTTTCTCTCACAACAGTACTGGTAACGTCAACTGTAGAAGAAGAGAGAGTTTAAAATGTGGCATAATTTTGTATACATTTGCAAAACCTACAGTTGTAATGGGGCTAGATGGTGGACATGTTAGCACTTGAAACTTGGTGATTAGGACCCAAGGACTCTAGGAAACGAAAAATTATGATTTTTTTTGTACTGCCTCAGTTTTTGAGGATAAAATACGTGGAGAAATCCAGTTTGGACAAAATTCAGTCTTCAATATCATTTTTTTCCCCCACAAAAGATGCATTTTCATCGTGTAAAGACGAAGAGCACGATCGGAAATTTCATTCTTGACCTTTTTGCTGGTCGAGAATCAACGTTATCATATAAAATCTGTGTATTCTGCAAGGAATTCTGGGTTAGTTTAAGACTAAGTTCTATAAATTTGTCTTTGCATCCAATCCAAGTGCCATTAGTAACGTGACTTTGAAGTTGGATGGAGGCCACGCTTGGACTTGGTACAGAGAATCTTCAAGATTTTTCTTGCCCAGGTCGGCTAGCGGAAATAATAATTGTGCCCATAAAAGACATAAGAATTTTTGGCATCAGACACCCCATTATTGCACGTTTTCATCCATTTGGCTCTGATTTTGGAGAAACCCTGTTACGCCTGGAGATAGACAGCACATCACCATGCCCATCTTATATTTTAAACAATTTCAAAATATTGAAGTGTGGCATTTTCAATCCCTTTATCTATTTTCTGAAATTTAAACATTGCAAGCCAGCCCTTTATCACTGTTCGGTGCACCTCTTGTTGAAAATTCCAAAATGGAGTTAGAATGATTGACACAAACAGTAACGACACATTCCATTCCAATTCAGCAGTGGCTCTGTCTGAAATTTTCAACTGAAAAGATGCGAGTTTATTTTATTTTCATGAAACAAAATATTTGGAACAATTCCTTTTGTATTTTACTGTTAGTATAAATTTATCAACTAAATTTGGATATCCATAGAAAGATTGAAATCTCATATTTATAGCCTACATGGAGCTGATACAGCCCTAAAACATCCCAGCCTTCATCTGTCTGACTGAAAGTTAAAGAAATGTAGGTCATCCTCAAGAAAAAAATATGGGTCAATACCAGGGATACAAGAATGAGCCATTCTCAAAAGGTCAATACAAGAGTGTTTCAATGTGCATGTACCCAATTAAAAAAAGAAATAAAGCAATGTTTCAGTTTTCAAACTTTTATGCAATCTTTAGTAAGTTGTTTACTGTTGTTTTTTTTTGTTTTCTTTTATTTTTCAAGTTTAGAAGATAAATGAGCAGACGTTTGTATGGTAAAGTTGATTGCAGTAAATGGTCTCTTGTCTCGGTTGTAACTGATGTCACACTGATTTACTAATTGTGAAGCACAGTGAGACATAGTAGGGGTTTAAAAAATTGCCTCAACAAGACTGGTTGTTGTGTATTGTTATAAGATAAAACAAAAAATTGTTGTGTCTTAAGAAATTATTCCGAGTTTATGGATGTGTTGTGCATCATTGTAACAACCAAAGTACACTGTCAGTTTCCACTGAAAACAAGGAAGGCAATCTTTTAGTAGTTTTAGAAATATTGGGGTGGAATCTGTTTCATTTCATGGTAGAAAAGTTGAATTCACTTTCTTCTTCAATACTGACTTTCTAGGGCTCCTGGAGATGAAAAGTAGGCTCGGTTGTAACTATGACACAATTAGTGAACATAATCTTGAATTCCCCACGTCTCTCATTTTTCAAATGAAATTCAATGTCTGTTAGATCTTATTAGTGGGTTACAAACACTACGAGAGTCTACTGCAGATTTTAAAGGCCTGGAAGCTCATAAGATATCTAAATTAAAACACAGAACGTGACAAATTTTTACATTAGCATACAGGAGAGTTTATTTATTTCTAATATACGACACATTCTGTTCATCGTGTACGTAAAAATCAATGAAGAATTCAGATCAAGCAAACTAGGTCTAACCTTCAATATGAAGTACATCAACTCTTCACTAGGATAGGACGGATACTGAACAATGAAGTAATCATCTCGTACATAAAATTTTGTCAATCCAAAACAAATGTGAAACACTCTAGGGAAATTGTCCCCTTGATGGGCTCTGCACATTGGAGATAGGGCCAAAAATAGCTGGATAGGCACTTCCCGGTCATATATCAGTTTTTGGCTTAAATAGATTCCTCAATCATTCTCTATGCCTGGGCAAAAGGATTTTTAAGGAATTCCGCCTTTAAATATTTTGTTCTGTTTTTTTTCTTTTCTGATCCAGTCTACAGGTCTTTTTAAATTTACATAGACTTTGAAGGCCTTTTTCTCAAAAGTGACCTTTTCTATCTTGCCACCTTGAAATAGCCATAGCTTGGTCAATTTCCAACATTTTTACATGAAACAAAGTGCATTCTTCTCAGGACAGCTTGTACTTTCACAGCATATATCCTTAACTCGATTTTGACAAAAATTGGCAATGTTGGACCATTTTCCTGGAGAAACTCACAAATAAACAACACATCCAAACACCTGACAATATTCATACATGAATGAATTTTTTGCAATAAAAATTGGGAAAAATGGAATTCTGCTACATACCTTTTTAAAAAATTCATAACATAAGACCTATAGGAGATATCAAAATTTCTTTCTGTATGAAGTTTTTTAATTGGATTGAATAAGACATATGAGGAGTTTCAAAATAATCCATCAAAATTTCGTGAAGCTTTTCTGTATTGAACTTAACAATTTTTGGATACCCAAATTCCAAGATGGTAGTGTTTACTGCTACTGGTAACATGTAATCCAGTACAACCTGTTTCATGAACTGGTACGCTAGCATGGTATCAGTGGGCGTGCACCTGTCGGTGCAAACGGCCAGGGCGGAGGAGGTTTCATCTAACCCAACGGCCACATGCTAGGGCACAATGTGACCCTCAGTACTTGAGTCCTTCATATTGGTCCCCGGTAGCGGTGTGGTCATAGGCTTGTTTGCCTAAATCACAGACGAAGAATTGAGCAAACTTCCCGGACACAGCTTCGAAGCTGGCGGCAGCAGGCCAGTGGTTGATTGATAGGGCAGATGGCAATATACCGTCACTCTGGCCTGGATATCGTGACACAGAGCATCCACCAGTATTGGTGTTCTTTGGTTTGGGTCTTTCACCCTAGTCAGTTGGGACTGCGAGGCTGTGGAGTAGCCTACAGGCAGCCGGTCAGGCAATATGACTGTCCCTCTGGCATCCTCCTGCACCTGGATACATTTCCAGTCGTCTTGACCCTGTCTTGCCACTTGGATAAGTTGTGTCCAGGCGAGAGAGTGAGTCTGATATTTGCGCAGCTCTTTCTCACTAAAAACAAATTCTTTGCGCCAGTCTTAACACTCACCTCGTCTTCTTTCACCTTTGTCTCGTCTTCTTTCCTCTCAAAATTCCAACGGCGATGGGCGAGTGCGGTGGCAGCAGGTTTGGATAGACTGGAAGCTGTTAGCACAGACCTACACGTTGGTGGCTGTGGGCTATGGTCACTTCATCGTCGATTGAAGTGGAGGCGTGGGGAGGCAGCACCCACAGTAGCTGAGCAGCCTTATTTAAGGATAGCACTGCTTACCTCAACTGAGGAAGGGGCTAGAAAAGGTGCCCTAAAGAAAGCCCACTTCACATCACCCTGACTGGTATACCGCGACCAGTGGGGATCCCTTTTTGCGGTCGAAACAAAAAGAAATTCAGCTTACTCAGGCTAGGAGCCTGGAATATACGCACACTACAGGACAACTCAAACAACCCGGAAAGACGCACTGCACTTATTGCCATTGAGCTCAGCAGGTACAACCTGGACATAGTGGCACTCAGTGAGACCAGACTCCCTGATAGTGGCCAACTCAAAGAGCTCAGTGGTGGATACACCTTCTTCTGGAAAGGCAAGGGTGCAGTCGAACCGAGACAGCATGGTGTTGGGTTTGCAATTAAAAATGACCTTGTCAGAAACTTGCAGTCCATGCCAATTGAAATAAATGACAGGCTAATGACACTCAGGATACCAGTTGGGAAAAGCCAGTCAGCCACCCTCATTAGCGCATATGCGCCCACCATGACAAACCCAGATGAAGCCAAAGACAAGTTCTATTCTGATCTAGAATCTGTCATATGCTCTGTCCCGGCAGCTGATAAACTGATTCTCTTGGGGGACTTCAATGCTAGGGTTGGCTCCGAAATCTCAGCGTGGCCAAATGTTTTGGGCCCTCATGGAGTTGGTTCATGCAATAACAATGGGTTGCGCTTACTTACTTTGTGCGCTGAATTTGGCCTGTTCATTACCAACACAAATTTTAGTCTCCCCGTGAGAAACAGAACGTCATGGATGCATCCCCGCTCAAAGCATTGGCATCTCATAGACTATGTCATTGTGAGGAAGACTGACAGAAAGGATGTCCTTGTAACAAAGGCGATGTGTGGTGCCGAGTGTGGAACTGACCACAGACTCATTGTTTGCCAGCTCAGACTAACATTGAGGCGCAATAGACGCCCTCAAGGGAAAGCGCCACCTAAACGGTTAAATGTTTCAAAACTCTGCTCAGCTGAGAAACAGAGCGAGCTCTCATCAGAACTCTCCTCAAAATTGGATTGCGTGACTTTTGACCCTGAGAACATTGAACAGAGCTGGACTGACCTAAATACGACTGTACACTCTTGCGCCAGCAGCACAGTTGGTTTTCCTGTCCGCAAGCACCAGCACTGGTTCAATGATAATGATAATGAAATCAAAGTGCTCATCAAAGAAAAAAATAGTCTCATCCAAGCTCACTGCAGTGACCCCTCTTCCACAGCAAAAGATGATGCACTGCGTGCATGTAAGGGTGTACTCCAGAAGAAGCTGAGGAAAATGAAAAATGACTGGCTTGAAGAGCGAGTAAGAGAAACTCAGAAATATGCCGACACAAACAACACTAGAAAGTTCTTTGAGAGCCTCCGAGCTGTGTTTGGACCATCCCGCTCTGGCACTACGCCACTTCTTGCGTCAGATGGTTCAACACGCATTGTTGAATTGAATGCCATAATTCAGCGTTGGGCAGAACATTTCGGAGGTGTGCTAAATCGGCCATCAAATATAAATACTGAGTCCATTGACCGCCTCCCTCAGACTCCTATTAATGCAGCTCTTGCCAAGCCATTCACAGCAAATGAGATCCGAACTGCCACAAATCAGATGTCCTTTAACAAATCACCAGGCGTGGATTCAATTCCTGCTGAGGTGTATGCCTTCGGTGGAGAAAAGCTTATTGAAAGGTTGACCGAGTTGTTCAATCATATGTTGAAAGCAGGGAAGCTGCCACAGGACTTCAAAGATGCTTCAATCATCCATCTGTACAAAAACAAAGGGGACAGCCAAGTCTGTGACAACCATCGGGGAATCTCTCTACTTTCAATTGCTGGCAAAATATTGGCAAGAATGCTTCTGAATCGCCTTCTTGATCACCTCTCGTCAAATGACTTGCTTCCCGAGAGCCAATGTGGCTTTCGTAAAGAGAGGGGAACGGCGGATATGATATTTGCTGCCAGACAGATTCAGGAAAAATGCATGGAACAAAATAAAGCGCTGTATATCACATTTGTTGACCTCACAAAAGCATTTGACACAGTGTGTCGTGAAGGCCTCTGGAAAATCTTGGCGAAGTTTGGGTGTCCACCCGAATTCATCACAATAGTGCGCCAGTTTCATGATGGCATGCAAGCTGCAGTCAAAAGCAACGGCAGTGTTTCAGAGCCCTTTGCTGTCACAAATGGGGTAAAACAGGGTTGTGTCTTAGCCCCAACTCTGTTCAGCATCATGTTCTCTGCAATGCTACAAGAAGCCTTTAGCTCTCCTCATCAAGGGGTAAGCATCAAGTACCGAACTGATGGCAGTCTATTCAACCTCAGGAGACTTCAGGCAAAAACCAAAACCAAAAGTACTCAAGTCTGTGACCTACTATTTGCTGATGATTGTGCACTTCTGGCACACGATGAGGATAGCATGCAAAACTGTGTTGATAAGTTCTCTAGTGCCTGTGACAACTTTGGCCTCACAATAAGCACAAAGAAGACGGAAGTGCTCCATCAGCCTACTCCAGACGACAAGTATCCTGTGACCCCAAATATCAAAGTCCATGACAGTCTTCTGAAGGTGTCGGAGAACTTCACCTATCTTGGCAGTGCACTGTCTTCCGCGGCTCATGTTGATACTGAAATTCTCTCAAGAATCAGCAAAGCCAGCTCTGCATTTGGCAGGCTTCGAAAGAGAGTATGGGATGTTGCCGGCATTCGCACAGACACTAAGCTGAAAGTGTACAATGCTGTGGTCCTTCCCACCCTACTCTATGGGGCTGAAACCTGGACAGTGTACCAATCGCATGCCAGAAAGCTAAATCACTTTCATCTGGCCTGCCTTAGAAAGATCCTAAGGATCAAATGGCAGGATAAAATTCCAGACACTGAGGTCCTCAATCGTGCCAAGGAATTGAGCATCTTCTGCCACCTGAAAAAAATTCAGCTACGTTGGGCAGGACACGTTGTCAGAATGCCCGACTCCAGACTCCCTAAGCAAATCTTCTTCTCTGAGCTCTCCAATGGAACGAGGAATGTTGGGGCCCCAAAGAGACGTTACAAAGACACTCTCAAGCAATCACTGAAGGCCTTTGCCATTGATGTGAGTGAGTGGGAAAAGCTCTCGCTTGATCGTGCAAATTGGAGGGCGGCCCTTACCAGAGGCAGCAAAGCATGGGAAGCTGACAGAGTCCAGCAGGCTATCAAAAAAAGAGAACGGCGCAAGAAAAGGCCCAGTGGTACTGAACCAACGGAGCACTCTTGTCATTTATGCGGAAGGGTCTGCAAGGCAAAAATAGGACTTATCAGTCACATGAGAAGCCATAAGTCATGAAAGAACAGTCTTTCCATTCTGTCCTCTGTGTCCTTTAGTTCTCTTTATTGTCCATGTGTTGAAATTCTCAACAATTTCTGTTCTTTATTCCTCTGGTGTTGTTAAGGTCATCATCATACCTGATGGACGAACTATTATTATTATTAGTGTTTCCATGGCAACCATAGAATCAAAAACTTTTTTTCTTTTCACTCGGGCATCCTGGATTCCATTCTCAAAAATCCTCAAACTGCCTCAAAATTCATACTATTTCATCCAAAATTCACCTGTACGAACATCCATGCTTTCATGTAAAATTTCGTCCATTTTCCCTAAGGAAAATATATAGTTTTGTAAGCCATGCTTGAAGAAAGGCATTTTTATTGATTTTTCAAAAAAAGTATATCTGTGAATTTCTAGCGCATTCCTCATGTGAGGGGTTATATAAATTAATTTGCCGGTGTCCCAGAGCTGTGTTACTGAAAGGATTAAACCCACATGTTTCTGAATATGTTGCAGATGGTTAGGGTGTGTGGTGGTGAATGTCTGTCCTTCTTGGAGTCCTTTTTGTGCCTTCCACGTCTGTGCCTCATGTACTCCTTGTTTTTCTCCTTCTCCATCTGTCGCTTTTGCGCTGACATGTTTGCCCTTCTCTTCTGTTGGGCTCGTCTGTTGCGTTCCTTCTTTTCCTCCTTTTGCTCTGCTGACACCTGGGCTTTTGGAGCTTGTGGTCGCATGGCTGTTGTATGCATGCCCTTATCCTCTTCTTTCTGAGACTTTTGCCGGGCCCTTGAGTTAGTCAAAAGAAAAGAAGAGGGGGGGTCAGGGGAGACGAGTGAGGAAAAGTTGGTGCAAAACATGAACTGGAAAGAAATCAAACACATGATCTTAACTAAATCACATTTTCAGTACATGGATCTCTTGGACTGCACACAGTGGTTTGCATGGCATTAACCCCTTCACTGCCAGCTATATTATACACTGATAAAAGATATGCAGGAGAGATTTTGCTTAAAAATAACTACCCGAACAAATTTGCCTATATATCCTCGAGGACGCACTTTACCCCTTCACTGCCTGTAGCCCGTACGACGCATGGGACTATGCTGTCATAGTACGGGCTACAGGCATATTGAGTGATGGGATACAGGCAGTGAAGGGGTTAAGGTGATGGTCTTCAAATGTCTTCATCAACACTATCCAGTTTATTATAGTAAACATGATAATAATGAAACTCATTCCTATAGCACCCTATCCAAACAATTTGCTCTAAGCACTATACAGAAAGTCTTGTTCTCTCCATCTGCAACTGTCTTTCTGTCTGTCTGTCTGTCTGTCTCAAACACAACCTGTTGTATACACTCATTTGCTAGACACACACACAGATATAACATAGGTGCAGAAGGCAGAAAGTAAACAATGAAACAGCAAAAATAAAATGAATTGAGAAAACAAACAGACTGGGAATGAGACGTCACAACTGAAAGTGTTTTTTAAAAAGGTCGGTCCTTAGATCAGTTTTGAATTTTGACTCAGAAAATATTTCTCGCAAAGACTTTGGCAGCAAGTTCCAGATATGTCCTCGAATACTTATCACTTCACTTATGTTTTCAAAGCTTGATTATTGTAACTCTCTGCTCTTTGGAATTCCGAGCAACAAAATAAAACGCCTTCAGATAATTCAGAATAATGCAGCTAGACTGATTTTTAGAAAATCAAAAAGAGAATCTGCCTCAAGCCTTATTGACCAACTTCACTGGCTTACTGTTGAAAACAGAATAAAATTTAAAGCTGCAGTTTTGGTTTACAAATGTCTTGAAGGTTCAGCTCCCTCCTATCTTTCGGAACTTTTGAAAAAACATGAGTCTGATAGATTTTTAAGATCTACTACAGAAAACAAACTGGTTGTTCCCAGGTGTAAAACATCAAATTATGGAGATAGAGCTTTTAGTTGTTTTGGTCCCTGTGTGTGGAATTCTTTACCACAAGAGGTTCGAAATTCTGCCTCTCTAAACATATTTAAAAACAGGTTAAAAACATTTCTTTTTAAAAACTGAATTTTATAGCTTGCTATGTGGATGTATAAAACTAATTTGTCTGTGTGTGTGTAAGTTTATTTGAATGTGGTTTTATGATTTTTTACTGTGTACAGCACCTAGAGCTTTTAATGTTTTAGTCCTGGCGCTATATAAATGTATATATTATTATTATTATTATTATATGCAGGGCACAGTGCGTAAATGCTCTGCATCCTAGTTTCTTTGATTTGCAGTTAAAAATCTTACGGAGGCCCCAAACGCTTGATCTTAAAGAACGAGGCGATGAGTAGGGCTCTGTCAAAGTGGAAAAGCAAAAGGTATTATCTTCCAATAAAACAACAAGGAAGATTAAACTAATGGTATTTGACTCATTCCAACCTGCTGCAATTAGATGTGTCTTTGCCAAGCACAACTCGATGCATCCAAAGGTGTCTTGGGGTTAGCCAAAATATGATTAGAACTAAACACCAGGAATCAGGGCTCCCACTCCACTGAAAAAAAACCATCTGAAATCTATGCGTGGCGCCTATGCGGAGCGTAAATTTTAAATGACTGACCATATTCTGCGCATAAATTTGATATAATGGACCATACATTACCCCTACACACAGAAATACACAACAAAATACTTAAATAATAGTAATAAATGGACATCGGAAAAATTACCACTGATCTCTTCCACCGCGGATTTCCGCATAAGAGTGGGAGCCCTGGGAATCAGTTTTAGCTTTACACAAAAGAAAAAAGAAAAAGTTCAACCACATTTCACAATAGAAATCACAGACATTGTGGCCAGAGAACACTGAACACTGAATCCAATGAGATCTATACACCAGAAAGTGTGAGGCGCTCTAGGGAAATGGTCCCCATGTTGCCCTCGGCACTTTGGAGATACAGCCAGAAATAGGTGGATGGGCACTTCTCGACCCTATATCAGTTTTTGGCATAAATAGATTCCTCAATCATTTCTTTATGCCCGGGCAGAAGGATTTTAATGAATTCTGCCTTTATAAATGTGTTTTTTCAAAATATTTTTTCTGATCCAATCCAATGATCTTTTGAAATGGACGTAGACTTTCAATGAGTTTTTCTCAAAAGTAACTTTTTCTGCCTTGCCACCTTGGAATAGCCATAACTTAGTCAATTTTCAACATTTTTACATGAAATAAATTGCATCCTTCTCAAGACAGTTTGTACTTTCACATGAAACCCATAACTCAGTTTTGAAAAACTTGGCATTGTGGACCATTTCCCCAGGGCGCTTCACAATTTTAGTTTTAACTCACTGACGCCCGTCATCGCACGGATGCAATTTTCTCACTGCGACGGCAGCTGCCCGACAGCGCGTATGTGCAATTTTACACTTAAAAATGAATAGCTCATAAGGGTAATGTAATAGTGCGATGACTGTGGCACGGGTGAATTCTAGAGTCATTCCCCTTTCACTGAGTACCCGGATAAGTTCTTTAGCGTGAAAACTAACGAAGTTATGATCGTTTTTGTACTGCTACCCTCCCTTGCTCAAAATCCTACGGTCGTTCGACTTCGAGTACAAAAGTACAAAAAATGTGTAGATCTAGCTCTACACGGCCTTCTAATGATGCAGTAGCCTCTCAGGGTAGTAAACCAGACAGTGTAACAGCTAAACACCAGCCTGGACCCTCTACAGCCCAATATTTTAGTTCTTCTGACTCGAAGATGATTCACGCATTCACAACTCAAAACTATGAAAGATAACTCAATTCTGTTTGTTACATTATAAATCCTATTATAATATTTACATACATGTCAAATTGCAACACTGTAGCTTTAATAGTTTTTTTTAAATATTTTTTTTTAAATACACTTGAAACGCTGGGTGCCAGGGAATAGCTAAGGTAAAAATCCTGGGCATCAGTGAGTTAACTTTTCACAAAAAGAACCAAAATGTCAATCACATTTCAAAGTAGAAACTGCAGGCACAGCAACATTCAAGAATATGTGACATTTTCATGAATTTTGAACTTCATCATGGTAAGGACAGAACTATAGTTAACCCTTTGGAGACGGGGATATTTGGATGTTACCCATCTAGAAAGTCTCAGGTTCATGGGACAAAAATCGACAATGTGTTTCCAAAAGCAGGAAGATCTGCCATATGCACAGATCCATAGATTTTATGACACAAGCATTCCTGATTGGCTACACGAGAATGAAATGACTGATCAGACCTGCTTTCTCAATGGGCAGATAATCGGCCTGTTCATCTTTTTCAATATAATACAATTGGGTCGATGATCAGCTCCATCGTCATTTTCACTGTAAAATAATTGGGCCGATCATCAGTCCCATCATCTTCTAAGAGTTAAATGAAGGGAAAACGGAAAGATAAAATGTTATTTTGTTCACAAAGGGCTTTTTGCTCAAAAGATTGCTACAAGAGACTAAATATCTCACCGATAAGCAGCCATGCGAAGTCGACTCCGTTCTCTCTGATGGACCTTTTGCTCTTCTGTAAGAGCTCTTCTGTACTGTTGACTTTTTGCCCGCTCCCTGGCACATCTAGCTTGGTACAGACGATGATTGTCTTTAACTTTCTCTCTATACAGTTTGTTTTGCTCTTGCTTTTTCTCTTTCTTTGATTTCTGCGCCCGCTCTGTCAGGTAGGACAGTCGTTTGGCAGTTGTGCGTTTTGGTCGACCTGCGAGAGAAAAAGTGAACTAAATTATGATAAATTCGGTACTGTTTTCTCGTACAATCACTGTCGTTTTCCATGAGTTTTATAGATAAATTTCTACCTACAATTCAGTGTTTCACCATTTACTTTGAATGTATCTCTTTATAGTACTGTGATAAAGGCAGATTTAACCCAAAGTCATTTTGATGCAGACTCTGCAAATCTAATCTGGACGGACTGCCCAAGGAAAGAAGGAAAAAAAAAGACTGGCCTAAGTAATAACAATCCTGTTTAAATCAGAACTTAGATGTAACAATGACACACACGTATTGTGGGTCACAAAGGCTTTAACCCAGCCAGCAACCCTACAAAAATTCGACGCGTAGGATTGATATCAAGTGTGCTCATGGGAATAACTCTATTCCCTAGGCACATCTGATGGTTCCGACATCGACTTGATGTTGGTTTGATGTGGGGAACCGACCCTTACAGTAACCCAATTAACCCACATACAAATCTACGTCGGATTAACATAGGGATGCTTGCTGGGAAGTTACAACCAAGTAGCATTCAGCAAACACTACAGAATTATTATTAGGATTTTGATTTTCAAAGGCAATGCCTACATTCTACCATAAGCCACAAGCCTTTAATTTTGATTCAATGCACACTGAATTAGTTGTCAACACATTCTGCCCAATTTAATGACCTGATCGTAACATAATACAGGACTGATACCCAACTCACAAACTTGGTCATTACCAGTGTCGCATAAGTCTACTGCTCATACCCACATCCTTGCATCAATCTAACATAAATTTGTATAGGTTTTCCATAAGGTTACTACTCTTGTCTTCGGCAAGGATTCCCTGCACCACACCGATGTTGGTGCAATCTCGTAACAAGCAAATCTTTGCAGGAAAACTCCACTCCCATGTGCAAACTTGGCACCAATCCTTGGTATCAGATTTCCATAAGACCGCTGGCTGGGACATATCACACTTACCCATTCTTTCTTTACGGGCTGTCTTCAGAGTTTTGTCACGCACAATGACAACAAACAAAATCTTCCAACTAAGAAATCCGGATTGTTCATAACGTCTTTCTTTGTGATGTCACACATGTCCACACCAAAAATTCTTGTTCTTGTGTGATAATGTTGTAATTGTTTTCAGTACAATGCAGAAGTAGTCTACCATATTTTTTTGTTCACTGTTACACTAACATATGCGGTGAATTTTGAACACCCACAGTAGAGAAAGTTTGTTCGTAAGACTATGACACACTTATGTACCAGTGTCTTAATCTGAACTTTCACATGGAATCACAGTCATAGACAGTCTTTAATCAAGATATATACATAGACAAAACTGGTGTACTGCCCTAGCCATGCTGGCATTAGGGGCAATGATGAGGAAGCCGATCTACTTGCCACCAACACTACTGTCTGTGGAGACCTGCAGCATGACAGGCATGAGCTCATCAAGTAGATGAAGACACTGAGGTGCCCCTCATAACCAAAACGATGGAGGCAGGATACCAACAAGGCGAGGGAAGAATGTGCAACAAGGCTGGACGAACCCAGCACATATGGAACCAGCTGGGCACTGGGACAATTAGTAGAATAACCCTCAAATGGATATTGGACCGTGGAGAGAAGCACTCATGGGGATGCCTGATATGCTAGGATTCTGATACCCATCAATCAATTAATCAATCCTGTACTCAAAAGTCTATGTGTTTTTCTTAAATCAATTCTGGCCAGCTGAGCTGGTAATATACTCCAACAAAAACAGTAATATTGTGACACACATAGTTATGACCAAGTCTCCATTTTGAGGGCCTCTCTATTTAAGGGAATCTGTTGTGTGCATTTTAACATCTCTTTTAATTTTGTCTGTCTAGCATTCGAGTGCTCCATGGCCCCTGTTTCTGTGGTTCAGTGATATAAACATAGCTTTTTAACACCACAATGCAACAAAGCAATAAGGATGATAAAACAAGGCATTTCCACAACAAACAATCTTAACTACTGACAACTGTGGATTTTGGTCTTTCTCCAATGTCATACTACACTGTGTCTATTCGGTCATTTTCCAAATCCCCAGTTTTTGCCATTTCACTACTATAGTTCTTGTTTGTTCTATCTCCATTTTCTGAAAAACCTGAGATCTTTTAGTATGCCGAAGAGGTATAAGGAAAGCACACTTTGACACTTGTTTTAAAATGCGTTATGGCACTTATCAAACTGTTTCAGAGTTCAGATTTATTCTAACTCTTTATCATAATACTAAAGTCGCAAACGATTAACTTCAAATTTCTCAGTTGTGGAAAAAGTGGATTTGGAACAAACGAGAATTAAGACTGCAGTTTGTCCAAGACTAAAAAAAAAAGAGGCCGTACATTTTAGCCCATCTTTTGAGAATGTCTCATATGCTTTGTGATGTTTGGGTAAGCCCCCGTGTGCACTTTGTTAAAAAATAGCTGCCCGTTCAATGCAAGAAGTCTTTTGCTTGGAGTGCAAAGCTGGCAGTTCACGCACTGTGTTGTGCATTGCATGCTTGCTTGTCGCCTTGCCTCGTCTGCCGGGTCAGCTTTGTTGTGGTGTGTGGTGTGTGAATCATCTTAGTATTCTTTATTTTCTTACCTAGGCTTTGATGGAAGAATTAGAGGAATTGTATGATCTCTATCAAATGTACAATGTGTATGAGAAGAGGAAGAAAGCAAAGAATAAAAGACAATGGATCCATTCGATAAACCACCTTAGAGAAGACCGAGGTGGCTTCCAATGCCTGATGCCCCAGCTGAGGGAAGACAACGGTAACTTCAATAATTATTCTCGCATGTCGCAACCTCTCTTCGATGCATTGTTGAGAGAAATCAAAGACGATATCGTGAAAGCCGACTCCGCCTTCAGAAAGGTTATCGACCCCGAGCTAAAGCCGATGCTCACTTTGAGGTAAGTAAAGTTGTTTTTAAATTTATAAGAGGCCTACCATTTCACTCTATGTCATGTTTTTTGTTTGTTTATGTCTTTGTGACTCATGAATTTGAATTGTCGATTGTTCTTGCAGGTTACCCATAGTAATTGTATACAAGTTAATGCTGTTTTATTTCTGTAACAAAAACTAAATTGACCTGTCCATTGGTCTGGTTGCCCAATTATTGTAGACAGCAACAAGACGCACAAAACGCAAAATGTCAGCACAACAAAAAAATAAGTACATGTCACACAAAAAAACAGAAAGAGACTACGGGAGTCAACAATGCAACACAATGATTCCATTGAATAATGTTTATGAACGCAACAAAATAATAATACATGTAAGGTAGATAATCCAAATCAGGCTCTCTCCTGGCTGTTCAATATCTCCCCACAAAGACCCATCACCTCCTGGAAAAATAGCATTTTATTCCTCTGTGTCATCTGCTTGACCATTGGCAAGATGCCTTTGAAGAAGAGGAGATCTGGGTCGTCTTCTGCCTTCACCTTCTTGGATTGTAACAAATCCAAAAATGCATTGCTGAATAGGATCAGCGGCTGCTTTCCTCTTTCTTTTGACTTTTAATTTGGAAGGTGTTTCCTCCATCTCTTCCTGCTGGTCACCTACTGTTTCCA
The DNA here is from genome assembly GCA_963931925.1 of Onchidella celtica. NCBI lineage: Eukaryota > Metazoa > Mollusca > Gastropoda > Systellommatophora > Onchidiidae > Onchidella > Onchidella celtica. Next base: position 51,014,799 of record OZ007580.1, read on the forward strand.
ATTCCAGACTACCCCTTGGTGATGCGTGTGCATCAAAGCTTGTACTGCTCCAAGTGTCCGATGAAAGACCAGAAATCGTGTCCAGTTGGGCCAAGTCCGCCATTTCTGATGCTGGCTCCTCTTCGGGTACTCTCCTATCTAGTGCAAGTTGGTGGCTGCTGATAATGTTGCCGTGAGCAACATAGTCCTTTAGAAAGGACATCTGTTGGTACAAATACCACCTTGGCACCTTATCAGCCCGTGACTCACTGAGTTTTGACTTCTGTTGGGCCAGAATCCTGTTGAATGTAGCTCGAAACTGTGCCCATGTTGTTCGGCAGAATGATACTGTGGAAGTGAACAGGATATGTTATGTATATTATATACAGGGATGTCTAAACTAGATTACAAGTTGGTTTTATATTTTTTTAGCATGTCGACCTTGTAATTAACCCTAGACCTGCAGGAGGCCACTATATTGGCCTCCCCGCGCAACACGCGAGGCCGTTATTTTGTCCGACACGCTTAACCGCGGGTCCTGCGGGAGGCCACATTTTTGTATAGCAACGGTGCGCCTCGCGCTTTGGTTATTAGGTTGCCAAGGCTGTCGTTGTTGCTGTTTTTTTCACGTTTTTTTTCCACACTATTTTCGCGTGTTTATCTATCCTATCACCCCTACTATATCTAACAAAATGGTATCGTCCGATTACGTTTATTACGATGCAACTATTCGTCATACTCGTGTACTAGTACTGACGGTCTGAAGTTTGAACTGGGGAAAGTCTTGGGGAAACTTTTACTTTGATGCTGGTTGTCGTCTACATGTGAAATGAGAAGAAAGGGGCCATGTGCGTATTTGAGACGCCGTTCTACGTCTGTAATTGTGAATTCCGATGTAATGTTAGGGCATGCTGCATAAAGGCGTCTGTCAGTAGGTTTTTCATCAGGGAAAACTGGGAGAAAATGACCGACTTTGTTGTTGGTCGTTGTCTTTATTTGATGTGGTAATTAGAGAGCTACTGTGTTCCTTTGATTAAACCGCTTTTCAGTATATGTATGTGCTCTACGACCTGGAACTGGAAATCAAATCTCTCGCTAAAACTAACATTATAGTAAGTGAACGCTTTACATAGTAGAGGAGGGAGAAGGCAATGTCACGATACATGTGGTTAGTAAATTAAGCGAATGGCTTAAAAAATAATTTGTTCACCTGAATGGCCTGACATAGGGACAGAAAAAGCGCAGAGGTCTTGGGAACATGACAAAACATGTGCTAAACGGCATGTAAATGCAGAAAATTCTTGATTTGGGGCCTTCCATTTCACAATAAAACCTACTGCATATCATCACAAGTACTTTATCCAAATATCATAGGGGTCCCTTACGATTTATCCACCATTATTGTTGTTATTACGTCCTGAAGTACACGCCATACACGTGTTCACACGGACCCGATTGACCCGACCGCCGAGGTTATCGGCAACACGCGAACGATCGGCTGACTGGCCGCTGGCTATCCCCGCACGGGGCGTTACGTGGACGAGTTCACTCAACGCAGGACGAGGGTTAAAATTGTTGTAATTAATAAGGATGTTTTTACTTATATTATTGTCATATAATGTATTTCAGGTTCCTGGCAACGGGTTCGAGCTTTCAGAGCCTGCACTATCAGTTCCGTGTGGGTAACACAACAGCAAGAGAGACAGTGTATGATGTATGCCAAGCAATATGGAAATGACTGGGACCATCTGAAATTCCACCACAAGCTGCAGACTCACTTTGTGACATACCAGACAAATTTATGATGCTGTGGCAGTACCCAAACTGCATAGGTGCATTGGATGGGGAACATATCACAATAAAATGCCCAGACAAGAGTGGAAGTCTGCAGTTCTTCAATTATAGAGGGACCTACTCAATTGTCCTACAGGCAGTGACAGATGCCGATGGCTTATTCGCTTTTACAGACTTTGGAGATTATGGTCAGCACTAATGACTATGATGCGGTAGTTTTTAAGTATTCTTCATTTGGACAAGCCCTCGCCAACAATGAACTTCCAATACCTGGGGACGAAGCTATTTGTGGCTCAGAACCACTGCCATTTGTTTTTATCAGCGACAAGGCTTATCCCCTCAAGAAAAACTTGATGAAGCCTTATGCTAGGCGAAACTTTGACAACACAAAGAGAGTCTACAACTGTCGGCACTCTCGTGCATGGAGAGTGGTTGAATCGAATGTGCAATTGGAATGCTCACATCCAAATGGAGAGTCTGCAAACTACTCTTCAAATGTCTGAGGAACATGCCAAGGTTATTAACCTGGGCCCGGTTTCATGACACACAGTTAGCCAGTGATAGTTAAATTGCTAGCTTATAGTTAGTAAGCGCCAAGGTAGTGCGGGCAGCTAACTCTGTTTCATGAGCAAGATTTAGTACTTAGTTAACTAACTCCAAGCTAAGACCTTAACTTATAGTTAGCTTTAAATAGTTTCGGAGATTCCCATAACCAAACAATAATAAACTCATAATGATGCTTGTTTTGACGGGAATTCCCACGGTAGAGAACAATCAAGCTCAACTGCCATGTGCATGACCTATTTGTCAACACACCCAACACACTCAACACACTCCATTTACCGGAAATTCACCTTTATTTAATGTGTGCTCATTTCTGTGTTGTATCTGTTGGGAGTTAATTAAAATGGCGAAAAGAATAAGGAAGGCAAATTTTTCTTCAGCTGAGAGGGCAGCTCTCATCCAAGAGTTTTCTTTAAGAAAAGATATTTTGAATCAAAAATTTAAGACAAACTCTGCTAACAAGGACAAGCAAAACATGTGGCTTGAAATCTGTGAGGCTGTTAACAGTGTTTCAAAAATTGGTCGCTCGGTGGGGGAGTTGAAAGAAAAATGGTCGAAGTTGTCATCAGAGGCCCGAAGTCAACTGCGTGCTCGGAAGTACCCCCCGACTGGGTCAGGCAAAGTAGATGAAATGCCCGACCTGCATTTATTTGAACCATTGTTTGGAGACTCCGATTTGATTGAAGGCCTTAGCGAGGATGTTGGTGGTTTTGACTCTGGCGACCCAGCTCCAATGCAAGGTAAGAATCTTCATTCATTACCGCCACCACCACCACCACCACCACAACAATGACAACAACAACAGCAGCAGCAGCATCTTTTTTTCACCATCATCATCATCATCTTCAACAGCAACAACAATAACACCACCAACAACGACAGCAGCAGCAACAACAACTATTTTATGTGTTTAAAAAAAATAATTTTGTTTTGATGTTAGGGATCGTTCACAATTCTCGTCAACCAAAAAGAGAGGGGGGGGGGGGGGTGTCACTCAGTTGACAGAAACTGACAGGGTAGGGAGGGGTTGGGGGTTTGAGATCTAAGAAAGTTGATGTCAACCATGATTAAAACATAAAAGTAGACGAAAAACTACATAGTAAGCTTCTTTCAAAACAAACAAAAAGGAAAGTTGACAAAACTTAACAGGAGAGGGGTTCAATTTTTGCAAAATTTGGATTGACATCAATTGTGAATGGTTCCTTATTGTTGCTATTGTTTGTGCCACACCAAACCAACAAGCAAATGCAAATGGACTGATTAGCAAAATTTTTATTTCATGACTAATGAAATAAAAACAAATGCATATAATGATGTTGTTATGCTTCTTTTGCAGCCTCCTGTAGAAGTCAGTCCCCATCTCAAGAGAAGCTTAACTTGGGCAGTGACATTGTGTGACAGATCGTCGTAGACAACACTCCCTCCACGTCTAGCAGGCCTGAATCCATTGTCCCAGAGGATGATGACTCAGCAGTGTCGGCATCTGCAAGCAGGCCTGGCCAGCAACTCAAAAGATCATCAGTAAAGAGGCGAGCACCTGTTCAAGAAAACCAAAGTGAGCTGTATTGTAAATATCTTGCTGTATCAATTGAACTTAAAGAACTTAAGAAGCAACAACTGCAAGATGGCTTACATGACAATGAACTTCAAAAGATGCTGAAAGATAAAACCCTTTTGGACATTCAGTGCAGCCAAGCTAATCTTCAGAGGGTACTTTGTAAAAAGAAACAAGATGATGAAATTTATGAGCTTGAAAAGGAAAAGTTGAAACTGGAAATACAGTCACTTAAAGCCAAGTGTATCGATGCCAATAAATAAAATTTACCACTTACAACATAAAACATTTTATATCTCTGAAATATGACTATGAAAGTTAAAAAATGTTGACCTATTTCAATAAAGTATGATTTGTATTGTTTGATGCTATTCTCAAGTTTTGAGAGATGACTGACAACATGTCAGAATTAATAAGATTTAATTTATAGTTTTATTTTTATTTACCTCTATGAATTAGATCTAAGATTTAATTTATAAATGTTGTTTGTTTGTAGTATTTCTTTTTAAACTTGGAGTTTTGTCTTTAATTTTGAAAACAACCCCAAATAAATAATTTTTGCTAACCATACTCTGAAAGGTTGCTTTCTCACATTCTGCACAATATGTGTATATTCATAAGTCAGTGTCTGTGCTTTATTGTCTCAGTGCACATGAGCAAATTTGCAAAACCTGACGTAAAAGATGCACTTTATCATTTGCAACATTAAATCATAATAAATTGCATAGTTTTATCTATGATATACACTTCATTTGATTTATAATTGATGTGTGCATACAAACGCAGGTTTTAAAATTGGTCATTCATACAATATTTTTTTTTTGATTGAGATTGTTGATATGTTTTAACTTTACTTACCTTTACTGATTTACGAGGAAACGATTGATGATGTCTTGGCGAACAACCCTGCCGCCTCTGGCTGGTACCATGTCACACACATTGGGTTCACCATCATCAGCGTCATCATCACCGTCATCTTCGTTCAAAGGGGTGCCGAAGTCAATTGCCAAATTATGCAGTACAATGCATGCAGTAATGATTCTGCAAGCTTTGCCAGGTGAATAGCGCAATTCTGCATGGAGGCAATGGAAACGGCGCTTCAACACTCCTATGCACCGTTCCACCGTGCATCTTGTTGTTTTGAATACCTGGTTGTATCTCCTTTCTTGAACATTAGTTGGATTCAGCAATGGTGTCATCAGCCACTCTCGAAGAGGGTAGGCACTGTCGCCCAAAATTATACCATCTAATATCGGCGGCTGGTTTTCAAACATCCTCCACAATGCACTTTCTCGAAGCATCCTTGCATCATGCACAGATCCAGGGTTTTTTACTACACAATTGATCACTTTAAGGTCAGCATCACAAACAATTTGCACACTGGTGCTGTGCTTGCCTCGTCTATTCACATATTCATGTTCATTTCGTCTTGGTCCTATAATGCGCACTTGAGTGCCATCGACACAGCCCAATACATTAGAAATGCCTGGCCTACGTCCCATTCTCATAAAACGACGTTTCTGGACATTACCTTCTACCTGGTTAGGCAGTCTAATGTGATCACGTGCCCTCTGACAAAGAGCTCTCGTCACACGATGAATAGTATGTGACACTGTGGACTTCGAAACGTTGACGGTGTCCCCTGCGACGATTTGTAACGAACCTGTTGCGTAGAACCGCAAAGTCAAAAGAACTTGTAACTCAGGCGAAAGGGCACCTTTCCGCACGTATCCAAACTGCAAGTTCTCTCGCAGCATGTCCACAATTTGAATGATGCCTTGCCGCCTGAATCGAAAACGAGCAAAAAGTTCACGATCGCCGTATTCATTCAGAGGATCAAAATGATCTCTGAACTGCCGAGGTCTTTGATTTTGATAGTGCTGGTGAATCAAGCCGGCCATTTTGTCAACAAAAATCTCCACTAACTTATAGTTAGTAGGCTTAGCGACACTGTATAGCACCGCTAAATTTTCGCCGCTAAACTAACTATAAGTTAAGGATAACTACTAGTTAAAATGCTCATGAAACAACAGTTAAGCTAACTGACAGAATTTAACTTGTAGTTAGTGATTTAGCTACTAGTTAGGCCCTAACTGTGTGTCATGAAATCGGGCCCTGGCAGCTTGTGTGCTCCACAATTATGTAAGGAGGAGAAAGGGCACTGAATATGTGGCCACTGATTTTCAAGGCAACTGGGCGGTGGGGCCTGTGCCGTCAAAAGTACGGCATGGTCGTCCAGCAGAACATGCACTCAATATTTGCAACAGATTTCCTTAATTAATGGAAACCACATTCCTTTGCCGTGGCAAAATATTTCGGCACATGTACCATGAATGAATGACCTAGGTTACGTACCATCTCGGCCAATGTCATCAGACACTCCTTTCCACGCCAGCTCAGTGAGGTTCCTGTTCTTGTAGCCATCACACCTAAAGTTGTACAGGACCTCCCTCTTCTGCACTGCAGCGATGAGGGGCTCTGCTACATCAATCGCTGGTTGCTTAGGCACCGTGTGTGATCTATGGATAGCAAAAAAATAACATCATGTGAATTTCTTCTCCTAATTTACTATACAGGGGTAGGCCTAGTACAGTCTGTACATTATATGTCTGTTTATGCCATAAAAGACAGTTGTCCATGGTCAAGGCCTTAAGACCTGTTTTCAAAGCTCATTTTCATGCACCTTTTCACTGATACACTTACACTTGGCTACATTCAAAATGTCGGTCAGCCGCAGACCAGTGCACAGAGGAAAACTGAATATGTCTAAAATTTGCAACAAATTCATGCACTGTAATGCTCAAATATATATTAAAACCAATCAGATATAAACTCCTCGAAATTCATATTTACCTGAGAATGGGTTTAAATAGCCAAAATCCTTGCCAAAAAAGCTTGAGTCAACTCTCGTCTTCGCCCGTCAATACCATAGAAAAATGAAACATGAGCCAAAATGGAACTGCTCGGTAAACTCTGCGTCTAACAAGCGAAAAACCCTCATTCGCAGCCGAGCAGCGGGCGAAACAAGATAGTTCGCAAGGGGCCTAATGCAGAGAAAGTTGGGAAGTCAATTTTTGCCAATGTGATGTTCTTTCCACTAGTACTGCACATGCATAGCTGACCACCAGATATCATGCCTTTCACATGGACAACTCCCACACAATTACTTTCATAAGGGAGATAAACATGGTGTCACCAAACTGTTACCTACCCACAGAATGGGACAGTGAGTTTGTCTGCCCTTCTCTTCCAGCTTGGTTCATGTTTATCTGTTGATAGCTTGGATCTGATGCACTGTTGTTGAAGGCAATATCTGAAGGTGATGCCCCAGACATCTGGAAATATTACGAAAAATAACTGTGGTAGCAATCTGAAGCTTTGACGAAAGGATTCTCACATCAATAATCTTGGGCGGAAGCCGCTCAACTCTGACATTTTGCATTTCATCGTCTGTATGAGTACTATGACACACAAGCATATTGCTATCTATAGTAATTTATGATTTTTTTTTGGTACAAATGCATATCTTGTCTAACTGGTAGGCCTCTATCTTTAACCTATCCTCTCCTGGTTATGTGACAAACCAACGTATTGTATGTAACTGACCAGTACATAGCTCACCTGAGTGGCATATCCCTTTAGCAAATGCAGTTTCTCTGCATGACAAAAGCATATATTGGGTGGTTCACCACAACATCATCTCGAAACTTAAAAGTTTTGGCGACGAGTCTGTTTGTCATTATTGTCATACAAACAATGAATTTTGTTGTCTGGACACAAAAGAGAGGTTTACACTCCATATCACATGACAAAATATGAATGGATCTGGTGAAATCGGACTTTGGCTGAAAGATCAAATTCCTACAAAAACCCCTCCAAACATACTAGTTTCTATATACATTGAGATTTGCCTTTAATATGAAAGATTAGCCATTTTCCTGCATTCTGTTAAAATATTTTCACTGAAACCATCTTTGAATTATCTTATTTTGATTTTTCTAAAAAAGTATAAAAATTTCACCTGAAATCCCAATTTGCCAGGGCCACTCACGTCTTACCACAGAACACAGAAATATATAAAAGACACATATAAATAAAACTCATCTATCCTAGACTGCTCTTTCCACACTTTAAAAAGTTTCTTTCTTCCTCCTGTGAAACTGACCTTTCCAGACCTGAGCAGTCTGTGCCCAAGACAACCAATATGATCTACAGACCAATTCCTCCTTTCCCCACTGGATAAAGGCCTATGAAAAGAATTATTGGTCCTTGCTCTATATCCCTCCAAAGTGCCAAAATCAAACTTCAAGAAGTTGCAGAATTGCAGCATAAAAGTTTATCTCCCATCTTTACCTTTGGATATTCAGCCTGTTCCTCCCAGTCTTCATTCACTTCTATCTTGATTTCAGGCATCGGTGAAGATTTGGGTTGATCTGTCTCTTCTGGCGTTGGTGAATACATAAGATGAGTTCTCTGTTCTGCCTCTGTGTTTCCACAACCATCACTAGACTGATCTGTCTCCAGGCCCTGCTTAGAAACAAAATGAAAGTGACCCAGATTTTTCAAACTCTCATCTTTAATTCCACCGTAAATAGAAAACCATCACCCAACATGTGGGTCACGATGAAGACCTTTTAACCCTTTACCCCCTGAATACGCTGAAACACGCCGATTTAGGACCCGTTTCATATCCCTAAATACGCCGATTTAACATGGGTCTTTAAAAAAATCTGGCCAGCCGTGTTGTAGTGCCTGGCGATATTTGCCGATACTTCCGCTATAGTGTATAAGGTGTGTTTCAGTGAAAACCGGATGTTTTTACATTGATTTTTAGATTTTTGGTGCTTTGTTTGAAGTTAGGTGATTTTTTTAAATCACGATTTGAGATGGATGATGTACTCAGGCTGTTCCGAGAAGCAACTGGAATACAATATGATGGAGATTTGTATGGTTTGCAGTCCACAAATTGTGACAATGATGGACAAGAAGTGGGAGGAGGAGGGCGAGGAGAAGAAACGGTGAGGAGAGATGGCGAGATAGGAAGAGAGAGAGAGAGAGTGTGTGTGAGAGACAGAGAGAGAAAGAGAAGGGGGAAGCGAGAGTAGAGATGAGGCATTGGGAGAGGAGAAGAAACGAGGAGAGAGAGGGCGGATAGAGAAAGAGAGAGAGAGAGAGAGAAAAAGAGCTAGAGAGAGAGGGAGGGAGAAAAAGAGGAAGAAAGATGGAAGCATGACTTCCCTTTGATCCTGATCCAAATTCGGTCACATAAATTTTGATGAGCTGACCTACTTGTTTTGTTTCTTATTAATCTTATGTCAAACTTTGTCCATTTGTGCATGTCCTGTTCAAATTTCATAAAATTCTGATGAATAGTTTTGCCACAATGATTTTTCAAAATAAGTAGGTGTAAAATATACGGAGTTACCCCCCCCCCCCCCCTGTTGTAGGGAAATGGAATAGAATGGCAGTGGGTTCTTAGGGGGTAAAGGGTTAAGCACAGTGAAGAGAAGAAAGCTGAAATGGACATGTGACAAGAGCCAGTGGACTATCAAAGACCATCCTCCAGGGTACAGTTCAGGGAATGAGGAGACATGGCAGACAAAGAAAGATATGGACAGACAATAATTTATTACTGAGTGGACAGAGGAAAACTTTGCCACAACCCAAGCCCTTGCCCATGACCACCACAGGTGGAAACAGTTGGTGCAACGCTCACCAGTGCAGCATCCCCACAACTACGGAAGGAATTGAGGGATCCATTAAAAAAAGAATTGAAAAACATTATTTTGAAGGTACCCACACTTTACCAGTCATAACTGGTCATAATTGACAACAAAGCAGATTACACACAACCATCATAATTTGCCCTTTAGCTTAGATTTGCAAAGTCTGATAGCAAAGACAGTCAACTATGACAACAAGAGGTTTAGGAAAACGGGCATTAACTCATTCCCAACGACAACTTTTGTGGGTGTGGACGGGAACTCTCAACACAATCCAGTCTGAAATTTAGACGTAATTCAAAGATGTTTTTTCTTTCACTCAGCATAAACATATGACATAAACATTAGACATTAACGTATAGAAAAATCAGTGAACCAGAATGGGATTCAGCATTTCAAGAACTTGGCTTAGGTAACAGTGTTGGAATATCAGTGTCCACTTAGAGCCGAATATTCGGCTTTCCATAGGGAAGTGAAAATCTGCAAGCTGAGTATTTGGCTTACCATGGCAAATGAGTTAAGTTACTGGTACCCCGTGTTCCGTATTTGAAACAATTTACCTAGTGCCCACTGTTCTATATTTGGGGGAAAAACAAAATTAACTTGCCTACGTCGAAGCTGAGGCCGAATTATATGATAGTTCCCTCTATCCAAAACATTTCCATGACCCAGATTTTATCCTTCTGCATTTCTTGTAAGTTTATGCTTCTCAAAATATGTAAAGATAATTCTGTAAATCCCATATCTATCAAGAAAGTATCGAATTGGCCGAAGCATGAAATGAATATGACAGAATTAGTGCAAGCTGTAAGATGTCTGTGGGCAGCGCCTGATTTACCATTGGGCTAGGTAGGCTGAAGCCTAGGGCCTCAAAACCAATGGGGTCTCGCCGCCTCAAGCCAATCTGCATGATATTTTGTGAAACACTGAAGTTTTTGTTACATATGATGTTACAATGCACTGTACTTTCTGAAAAAAGCTTTGGTAAATTTTCCTAGCTCTCCATTTTAGAATGCCCGTCGGTGTTATCGGATGGGAGAAGGTGAGAGGTGGGGTTCAGTCAGGGTGAAGATGTCACTGATTCAGTCTCGGATCGTGACAAAGCTAAACCAAAAGCACATGGTGAGAATTGCGACATAGGGAATTTTAGACACATATCATCATAATTGTCGTGATTCAAATTATTTAAAGGGAGTGTTTATTGGGGCTACATGATCAATATTACCATAGCGAGAAATAGGTCGCCCAAATAATGTCTCAGGGGTAGGGTTTGGTTATGAAAGCTACATGTAGCCCCAATAAACACTCCCTTTTATATTGAGTGATCTTATATAGTTTGATTATTAAGGCTATATGTCGCCTACATAGGGTCACCCTTATTTAAAATACTTCAATCTTCCTCTGGGCCTGAACGAGGGAGATTGGGAGAAGCCTCATAGCCAGAACAACCTAGGGCCTCTCTTCCTGCCCTGATGGTGAGACCACACGTCACTAGAAGTCCAGAAACCGGCACAGATTTCCATATGTGAGTGTGCATGAGAAAACCCACAATATATCGAAAGAGCCGATTTTGAGAAAAAAGGCTTTGAAGTGAAAATATGGGTCCGACACAAACTTCCAACTTGGCTGTTGTTTAGGGGACCGTGGCATGTTACAGGGTAAACTGTAGACGAGCAGTGAACACTACTCACTATGATCTCTATAAAGGCTTTGTAATTAAATACGGTCTCCTAACAAGATCCAAAAACTTCCGATTTGGCTGTTGTTTAGGGGACCGTGGCACGTTACAGGGTAAACTGTGGACGAGCAGTGAACACTTCTCAGTATCATCTCTATGACGGTCTCCTAACAGCAATCACTCCAATATTAATGGGTCAATTAGTATTGCCACTTTTAGGATTAAATGCCGTTTTATCAAAATCTTGTTTTAGGGGGGTCACTGACTTCAATTTATCAGAAATGTCTTATCTTTTATTATGTGTACAGAACTCAAAATGTCATGTTTGCGACTTATTGTGGGTTTTCTCATGCACACTCACATATTTGTTTACCTGGTAATACTGATCTGCTTCACTCAAATCCTCAACCATTGATTCTTTCTTGATTTCAGATGCCAGCACAGCTTCAGTGCAGCCTGGCTCTTTTGTCAAAGTTGTACAGAGGCTGGCTTTGTCACACTCATCATGACTAGGTTTCTGACATCATGCAGAAAGACAATACTCCAACAGTTATCAATCACCCCACAAATAACTTGTACAGGCTTATCATATACCCACAGTCAGAGATACATCTTGTAATAGTAAGATACCATTGCTCTGCTGCTGGAACCTTGTAGAAACTAAAATTTGAGTCCAGTTTTAATGAGGTTCCAACAGTCGATCAACAATACGTAAACCTACAATTACAAAAATGTTTGTTTCTTCCCTATTATTTGTCATTAATATTCATCAATAAAATGCTCTAAATGGTAATTTTCTGATATGATTAATTAACAACAGACAGCGTATGTAAAAGACGGTCTATTGAACTTTTCAGAATCAACAAAATACCCTAAAAGATGTAATGGTATTGGTGGCAATGTCTTTATCGACTGATGATGTCACCTGCAAGTAGGCCCATAATACATTGCACCATGCTTACACAATATACGTGGCCAAGATAATGACAGGCAACAAAGTTTGCTGGCCAGACTACCATGCCTAAGCCATTCAGTGCTGCTTTCTTGTTTTACCAGCACAGTACGGCCATTTCTAAAGGAAAAATTAATTAATCAAATGATCTCATTTAGGTCCATATGTGGTTAAAAGGGTATGGGGGGGGTCTGCCGGAAGGGATGTAATAACAACAGTATCGTCTGGGACAAACAGTATAATGATGGTTATTCCTCTGCTCAGAGGTAACTCGGACTCTGTTAAATCAAAGTTGAATCCATTTCCCAACTTCTTCAAATTATGAGGACTCTACTCCATATATTGACGAATGTTTGCCATAATCCCACAGAGTATAAATAATTTGTTGTATGCCACATTTTGCCCGGGTTTGAGGTTTTGTTATGAAAGTGGCTCTCTCACTCTTAACCCTCAATCTTCTTTGGTTTTTATGGCATATTTATGGAAACTGAATGTTGCCGACAGATAAAGAGCCCTATTTCTTTTTCTATTTAAGAAAGAGTAGCAAGTTATATATCAATGGATTCAGAATTGAATTAGCTGCCATTTGATGATAGTTTTAACTAATTATAATGACAATAAAAGATCTGGGGTCCAAATTTTATGGAAAAAAAAAATTGAAAAGTACATAAATTTACAACCACAATGGACACTGTGACAGAAGAAAAAAAAAGTATTTGAAGGAAACTGAAAAACTTTATTATCTTAACAAACTACATCCAATTTTACAACATATATCCAAATTTCAAGACATTCTGTCGGTAAATGACTGAAATATTTAAAAAATTGAAATGCATATATGTGAACTATTTGTGCCGAGAACTGCCACAAACCACAACGGAAAAAGTTGTACAACTTGTCATGTTATATAAATATTTTGTTATTCATTTGAATTTTATACAGGGAAACAACCTTAATTTTAAACAGAATCAGGATTAACTTCATCATGTACAGACAAACATCTGAGGCTTATATTCAATGATGAATATGTATAAAATTATATTTTGTGGTAGTCTACAAGACAGTTCCGTGTGTCGTGCAGACACAGAAAAACATTACAAGTTCTGCAGAAGTATCTGCTTTTCTGTTCAACATGTAATTTATCATAACATAGCTTACAGTTCTTTCTCTGAGAAGTTGGAACAATACCAGGAATAATTGGGTGATTAGTAAAAATTTTTGGTTTTGAGGCTGTTGGAACATCTGCAAAGTCGTCAATTTTCCCGAGTTGCCTGATTAGTTCTTCTGTAAATGCAAGCTGATTAAACTTGTTACTTCTATCTAGTTCTTTCAAATCAGGGTTTTGCTTTCTCCAGTCCTGAAACAAAATATAACTATTTACTCTGGCAATATCTAGAAAATGAAAAAACAATGTCTTCCAATATTTATTTGTCTTACGCAACATGTTGTATTTGGTTGGTAATTGGTCACTTTTATCAACTCCACCCATATGCATATTATAATCTGTTATGACTTTAAGATAAGATAAGATAAGATAAGATAAATTTTATTCGTCCTTGTACAAGGAAATTTGTTTTGATCATTGAATACATAACAATACAGTTACAGAAGCAGAAAGTATGATACATAGCGCGCACACACACATATATACACACACACTGATAAATTAACTAAATTAACAAAATTAACAGTGCACACAATAGGCTTCCCTAACTAAAACACATTGACCTGACACGCAGGACATAATTCAACTGTGCACAGATTACGATCAAGATGACGACATTATTGTAACATCCTAGTTGATGATTGTGTCATGATTCAGATGTTGTTAAAACTCACGCAGAGAGTGAGTTGTTGTTGTTTTACCAGGGCCATGAGAAATTGGCTGGTGGCCTTGAACGGCCCTCGCGAATTATAGTTGGTGAGTAAATAAATGTAAAGTTAAACTGTTAGATGCACGCTTGTCGGTTTTAATGTTCGTGATTAATAAGTAATGGAGTAGGGGTGAAACAAGGTGGGGATAGTTGACATTGTTAAGTATGACTAGACAAGTTTTTGCACGTTAACTGGCTGGTAGAATAGTGCAGACGTATTACTACAATTAAAATGGTGGGAGGTTTCGACCTATGAGATAGCTGAACTAATTGGGCCAGCGGACTAGCACGCTGGGTAGCCAGATAGTATAAAACATCGTGTAACGTTCAGATTTAGTGAATACAGACGAGCAGAAGCATCGTGTCGTGAAGTATCTCCGGTTGACCAGTACCTGAACTGTGTGCTTTGAAGACAAGAAGTCCTTGCTAACGGACTGACTGAGCTCTAGAAAGAAAGGTCTGAGTGGGCTGACCTTTGAAAGCCCACGCTGCGCTATATTGATGTTCGCGCCTACCAGTAGGCGTGACCAATGGTGTCACAAATCCCAGACTGGGAGATGTAATAGTTTATGACAGGACGACAATCACGAACAAACAAGTTTAACACTTAACAAAACAATCCATCAGACTCACACATTTATTAAACATAATTATACAGATAATAGCGCAATTACATACATTATATTATCGAAATCAACTGCCGTACAACGGCCTTATTCTCACACACACTCTCCCTCGGATCCACAATCCGGTAGTTACTCCTAAAGGCACTTCGGCCTCAGCCTCTCCCCTCAGGGTCTTAATAGCACATTAATAATTTACTGGCACCGCAGTCTCTCAATATCACCTTCCTATTGTCATACACCTCAGCATTCTCCTAGCACCTCAGCAGGGCAATAACACATCATTTCAATAGTACATTCTCCCCTCAACATGGCAATAGTGCATTATCACATTCACGCTCATATCTACGTCCCTGTCCGTGGCCTGACTGCCACGACTTTATGTGCTTCTACTGTCCTGCACTGACAGCCTCACTTCTGGCCTATGTGTGGCCTCCGGCCCTATGCTGGCCTATCCCCTGTGCTCATCGAGGTGGCTCTGCGGCCCGTCCTCGACACCTACAAGAATAACATTACATTGGTATAATACCCTACCATTTCTATTCACTCCACCTCTCCTTACAATCCATGAAGCGTACACACACTAGTTCACCTTTCACTCACCACACATCTTACGGTAACACACCTCCATCGGAGTACACACTACTCACTCGCGCTACAAATCCATGAACTCACTTTCATCTATCGCTCATGGCGCACATTGCTATATCCAATATCAAGGACTTCCACATTCCTCACATATACTTATTCACATCATGGTAATAGACGAATATAATATAATACATCAATCATAATAATCAATCAACGTTCTACATACCAGTCATTACTGGAAAGACTCTCTCACTAGTCTTCTCGACTGCTCCCTTTATGTCCGCCCGATGGGCTCTTATTCACAGGTCCGCTCCGTAGGACCTTCTAACTTGCAGTGATAGTTATACAGCGCTTTCGCCTCCTTCAGACCCCCCCCACTACTCACAACAGCACGCTTAACTTGCTGTCTACTGTGAGCCCTTCTTACTCTACACCCGCTCTGTAGCAATCCCCTTAATTGCACTCACTCCACTCGTGACAAATGGTAATATATCTTATTTGTTCAAGCATAATAGAGATCGGAGATAGAGAGAGAACTACAGCCTCATAGGAAGACTAAGGAAACCCCAGCTGGCACTCGACCACGAGTGTCCTGTATCATAGATCCATTGCCATAGTATGATTGGAATAATATAGCACATTGTTGATGAATTGAATAGTGATTGTGCATAAAATATAGTCTTTTTTCAACTGCTTAAATTACCTACAAGCCGAAGAGTGCTTCTGTAGGCTTTGAACGTACTGGGCTCTCCTAACATTCAAGCCCATATGATTTATGGAGAGTTTGCCTGGCGACTGGCCAGTGGCGACTCAACTGTCACTTTAAATTGATATCTAGTTTCGTATAATATACCTATTTGCTACTTGATTGCAGTACCTCCATAGTTACATGAATATCATTGGTTAAGTTATTAATTAGAGTTTTTTGGTTTGAATATATACCCCTATTGTCTTTTGTTTTGTTATTAATATTTATGTAAACTATGGCCTGACCGGCCTGACATATATACGCTCTAGTTATTTAATACTTTTCTTGTGTGGTTGTGTCCGAGTGTGAGTTAGCTGCCTCTCGTGCAGTCGTAACATCCCCAAGACCCTAACTCTGCTCGTGACATCTGGAGGGGACCCCACTGACATCTAAAGTAAGCGAACCGTAATAAACGATTTAAAGTAGCGCTCAGTTTTAGTTTTCTTTGACAACAGCCTTAAACTTCTTACAGATCTTATATATTCCTTGTTCAGGGGATGTTGGGGGTCATTTATAATAATATTAGCTTTTTTAATACAAGCACCAGTGTACAGCTCATCAAAATATGGCAGATCACAGATACAAATTTTGGATGCTTTTTTAATTAAATTATTGATCTTATTTTTATCTTTTTGTAAGATGTTTCCTCCCCAACAGACAACTCCATACATCAAAACGCTCTGAATAGCCATGGTGTAAAATATTTTCAGAATGCTTTTGCTAACTTTTAAAAAGCGGTTTTAGGTTGTCTAAGTTCCAAAGTTTGAAAAGCTCCATTTGTTTTAGTTCTCCTATTAGCCATACAAAATTCATTTGCCCCATGCATGGTAGAAATCACAGACACAGTTTTATTGTCCTTCCACTGAAGTGCTAAAATATTCCCTTGTCTACACCATCTCATTGCCCCTCTCTCATTCTGTTTCTCCCACTGTTTCACATTTTTCAATTCTGCTGGAAATCCCCTCCTATTGGAAATAATAGTAATAATAATAGTTCGTCCATCAGGTATGATGATGACCTTAACAACACCAGAGGAATAAAGAACAGAAATTGTTGAGAATTTCAACACATGGACAATAAAGAGAACTAAAGGACACAGAGGACAGAATGGAAAGACTGTTCTTTCATGACTTATGGCTTCTCATGTGACTGATAAGTCCTATTTTTGCCCTGCAGACCCTTCCGCATAAATGACAAGAGTGCTCCGTTGGTTCAGTACCACTGGGCCTTTTCTTGCGCCGTTCTCTTTTTTTGATAGCCTGCTGGACTCTGTCAGCTTCCCATGCTTTGCTGCCTCTGGTAAGGGCTGCCCTCCAATTTGCACGATCAAGCGAGAGCTTTTCCCACTCACTCACATCAATGGCAAAGGCCTTCAGCGATTGCTTGAGAGTGTCTTTGTAACGTCTCTTTGGGGCCCCAACATTCCTCGTTCCATTGGAGAGCTCAGAGAAGAAGATTTGCTTAGGGAGTCTGGAGTCGGGCATTCTGACAACATGTCCTGCCCAACGTAGCTGAATTTTTTTCAGGTGGCAGAAGATGCTCAATTCCTTGGCACGATTGAGGACCTCAGTGTATGGAATTTTATCCTGCCATTTGATCCTTAGGATCTTTCTAAGGCAGGCCAGATGAAAGTGATTTAGCTTTCTGGCATGCGATTGGTACACTGTCCAGGTTTCAGCCCCATAGAGTTGGGTGGGAAGGACCACAGCATTGTACACTTTCAGCTTAGTGTCTGTGCGAATGCCGGCGACATCCCATACTCTCTTTCGAAGCCTGCCAAATGCAGAGCTGGCTTTGCTGATTCTTGAGAGAATTTCAGTATCAACACGAGCCGCGGAAGACAGTGTACTGCCAAGATAGGTGAAGTTCTCCGACACCTTCAGAAGACTGTCATGGACTTTGATATTTGGGGTCACAGGATACTTGTCGTCTGGAGTAGGCTGATGGAGCACTTCCGTCTTCTTTGTGCTTATTGTGAGGCCAAAGTTGTCACAGGCACTAGAGAACTTATCAACACAGTTTTGCATGCTATCCTCATCGTGTGCCAGAAGTGCACAATCATCAGCAAATAGTAGGTCACAGACTTGAGTACTTTTGGTTTTGGTTTTTGCCTGAAGTCTCCTGAGGTTGAATAGACTGCCATCAGTTCGGGACTTGATGCTTACCCCTTGAGGAGGAGAGCTAAAGGCTTCTTGTAGCATTGCAGAGAACATGATGCTGAACAGAGTTGGGGCTAAGACACAACCCTGTTTTACCCCATTTGTGACAGCAAAGGGCTCTGAAACACTGCCGTTGCTTTTGACTGCAGCTTGCATGCCATCATGAAACTGGCGCACTATTGTGATGAATTCGGGTGGACACCCAAACTTCGCCAAGATTTTCCAGAGGCCTTCACGACACACTGTGTCAAATGCTTTTGTGAGGTCAACAAATGTGATATACAGCGCTTTATTTTGTTCCATGCAATTTTCCTGAATCTGTCTGGCAGCAAAAATCATATCCGCCGTTCCCCTCTCTTTACGAAAGCCACATTGGCTCTCGGGAAGCAAGTCATTTGGCGAGAGGTGATCAAGAAGGCGATTCAGAAGCATTCTTGCCAATATTTTGCGAGCAATTGAAAGTAGAGAGATTCCCCGATGGTTGTCACAGACTTGGCTGTCCCCTTTGTTTTTGTACAGATGGATGATTGAAGCATCTTTGAAGTCCTGTGGCAGCTTCCCTGCTTTCAACATATGATTGAACAACTCGGTCAACCTTTCAATAAGCTTTTCTACACCGAAGGCATACACCTCAGCAGGAATTGAATCCACGCCTGGTGATTTGTTAAAGGACATCTGATTTGTGGCAGTTCGGGTCTCATTTGCTGTGAATGGCTTGGCAAGAGCTGCATTAATAGGAGTCTGAGGGAGGCGGTCAATGGACTCAGTATTTATATTTGATGGCCGATTTAGCACACCTCCGAAATGTTCTGCCCAACGCTGAATTATGGCATTCAATTCAATAATGCGTGTTGAACCATCTGACGCAAGAAGTGGCGTAGTGCCAGAGCGGGATGGTCCAAACACAGCTCGGAGGCTCTCAAAGAACTTTCTAGCGTTGTTTGTGTCGGCATATTTCTGAGTTTCTCTTACTCGCTCTTCAAGCCAGTCATTTTTCATTTTCCTCAGCTTCTTCTGGAGTACACCCTTACATGCACGCAGTGCATCAGCTTTTGCTGTGGAAGAGGGGTCACTGCAGTGAGCTTGGATGAGACTATTTTTTTCTTTGATGAGCACTTTGATTTCATTATCATTATCATTGAACCAGTCCTGGTGCTTGCGGACAGGAAAACCAACTGTGCTGCTGGCGCAAGAGTGTACAGTCGTATTTAGGTCAGTCCAGCTCTGTTCAATGTTCTCAGGGTCAAAAGTCACGCAATCCGATTTTGAGGAGAGTTCTGATGAGAGCTCGCTCTGTTTCTCAGCTGAGCAGAGTTTTGAAACATTTAGGCGTTTAGGTGGCGCTTTCCCTTGAGGGCGTCTATTGCGCCTCAATGTTAGTCTGAGCTTGCAAACAATGAGTCTGTGGTCAGTTCCACACTTGGCACCACACATCGCCTTTGTTACAAGGACATCCTTTCTGTCAGTCTTCCTCACAATGACATAGTCTATGAGATGCCAATGCTTTGAGCGGGGATGCATCCATGACGTTCTGTTTCTCACGGGGAGACTAAAATTTGTGTTGGTAATGAACAGGCCAAATTCAGCGCACAAAGTAAGTAAGCGCAACCCATTGTTATTGCATGAACCAACTCCATGAGGGCCCAAAACATTTGGCCACGCTGAGATTTCGGAGCCAACCCTAGCATTGAAGTCCCCCAAGAGAATCAGCTTATCAGCTGCCGGGACAGAGCATATGACAGATTCTAGATCAGAATAGAACTTGTCTTTGGCTTCATCTGGGTTTGTCATGGTGGGCGCATATGCGCTAATGAGGGTGGCTGACTGGCTTTTCCCAACTGGGATCCTGAGTGTCATTAGCCTGTCATTTATTTCAATTGGCATGGACTGCAAGTTTCTGACAAGGTCATTTTTAATTGCAAACCCAACACCATGCTGTCTCGGTTCGACTGCACCCTTGCCTTTCCAGAAGAAGGTGTATCCACCACTGAGCTCTTTGAGTTGGCCACTATCAGGGAGTCTGGTCTCACTGAGTGCCACTATGTCCAGGTTGTACCTGCTGAGCTCAATGGCAATAAGTGCAGTGCGTCTTTCCGGGTTGTTTGAGTTGTCCTGTAGTGTGCGTATATTCCAGGCTCCTAGCCTGAGTAAGCTGAATTTCTTTTTGTTTCGACCGCAAAAAGGGATCCCCACTGGTCGCGGTATACCAGTCAGGGTGATGTGAAGTGGGCTTTCTTTAGGGCACCTTTTCTAGCCCCTTCCTCAGTTGAGGTGAGCAGTGCTATCCTTAAATAAGGCTGCTCAGCTACTGTGGGTGCTGCCTCCCCACGCCTCCACTTCAATCGACGATGAAGCGACCATAGCCCACAGCCACCAACGTGTAGGTCTGTGCTAACAGCTTCCAGTCTATCCAAACCTGCTGCCACCGCACTCGCCCATCGCCGTTGGAATTTTGAGAGGAAAGAAGACGAGACAAAGATGAAAGAAGACGAGGTGAGTGTTAAGACTGGCGCAAAGAATTTGTTTTTAGTCAGAAAGAGCTGCGCAAACATCAGACTCACTCTCTCGCCTGGACACAACTTATCCAAGTGGCAAGACAGGGTCAAGACGACTGGAAATGTATCCAGGTGCAGGAGGATGCCAGAGGGACAGTCATATTGCCTGACCGGCTGCCTGTAGGCTACTCCACAGCCTCGCAGTCCCAACTGACTAGGGTGAAAGACCCAAACCAAAGAACACCAATACTGGTGGATGCTCTGTGTCACGATATCCAGGCCAGAGTGACGGTATATTGCCATCTGCCCTATCAATCAACCACTGGCCTGCTGCCGCCAGCTTCGAAGCTGCGTCCGGGAAGTTTGCTCAATTCTTCGTCTGTGATTTAGGCAAACAAGCCTGTGACCACACCGCTACCGGGGGCCAATATGAAGGACTCAAGTACTGAGGGTCACATTGTGCATTAGCATGTGGCCGTTGGGTTAGATGAAACCTCCTCCGCCCTGGCCGTTTGCACCGACAGGTAGTACCACAATAATAGTACCACAAGCTAAAATCCCTTTCTTCAACAGATCAAGAAACAAATGAATGCTTGAATAAAAATTATCAACAAAAAGACGGTAACCCTTATTGCCACGAGCTAAAAGAAATTTCAAGAGATCCATAACAACTTCATAGGCTAAACCATTTCCACTAACTTTCCCAGACCCTGTCTTTCCCAAATAAACCTCAAAATTGTAAGTGTAACCAGACAAAGAATCTGCTAAAACCCAAAGCTTCATGCCCCACTTAGTAGGCTTGTCACGTATATATTGCCTAAATGAAAACCTTCCTTTATTTTTTACCATCCTCTCATCAACAGAAATATTCAAACGTGGCTGATAAAGATTCATGCATTTTCTCCTCATAATATCAAACAAAACACGAACTTTACATAACTTGTCTCCTTGTTTCTCAGTTTTTCTGTCGGATACTTTCAAAAAACACATAATTTGTTGAAATCGAAATCTTGTCATAAATTATCGCGCCCAAAGGCCATTGAATAGACTCTTTTTACTCCAATACATTTCTACTCCTGGTACTTGAATCATTCCCATGTACATAAGCAGTCCAATAAAACGATAAAACTCTTCTTCTTCTAGAGGAACCCAGCCTTTGTACATGCTGACTTTTGTCGGTCCCACCTCCCTGGCGTTCTCATTTGTCCATGAACATAATTGCTGCACAACACATGATGAAAAAAACAGCTGGAAAATAGTGAATGGTGTCAGGTACTTTCTTCTGGACCCTCTTGTCATGGAATCGGGGAAGTGGGCTCCAGGTGGTCGTTCAGGGTTAAAGTTTGGGACGGACGTCCTAGACCAGTTGTCATAGTCTCCAAAGCTATATATATGAGGAATAGAAAAAGAAACAAAAATGTGTTACAAGAATCATTTATACCCAAACCTAATAATAAAAAATTAATAGAAATAATGTGTAGCAATATAATACAATATACCTAAAATTATGTTGAAATCTAGCTCTAGAAGATCATAATAGTAGATACAAGAAGCCACAGTAAACAAAACATAGGCCTTGGTTACTAGGTGCAGTACGTGGAAAGTTGTAATCAGCCTGAACAAATAAAAAAGCAGATCAAAGCCTAAATCCTGACTGACTGGTGCTCAGCAATGATTGAAGGAGCCAACTACAATAAATATAATTACCTGTGATACCTGTAATCAGATCTAGATCCAAAATGTTTGTGTTATGATTACATAGGCTAAAGAAGAAAAAACCTTCACCTTCGTTCTCGTATGTTCCGGCCGGTTGATGGGGCTTCATTCTCATCAGAGCTGGAATCTGAGACGTCTTCTTCATCCCAGACTTCATCCTCGCTTGACTCATATTCAATTTCTTCATCAGAAAGATTGTTTGAAGCCATTTTATTGCGCTTTGTTGACAATGATGGTAACTCAGCAGTAGATAAAAATCCAAGATGGCGGCGGAACCGAAGAGACGCGATCGTCTTATTTCTCTTTCTTTCTATTCACTTAAAAGGCTTCGTTTTATAATTTTTTCACCTGTTTTCGTTAAAAACCAGTTTCGCCTTTCAAACCAAACGATTTTCAAGCAGTTTTGAACAGTTTTTCATTAAAATAATGAGGGATACAAGCGTCGATCACCGGTGATCGAAATCTTTGGTAAAAGAAGATTGAGAGTTAATCTTCATTATGTATAAGTGTCATGTGGGTGTATTTTTCGTGGGCATTATTATGCAAGTTTCAATTTTGAAGCGTATTAAACAAAATCCTGATTGTACACAATTCTTCAAGCTTTCAATTCTCTACCCAGTGATATTTAAACTTTACCTCCTCCTGTTTTCCACAGTCAAATTCATGGCAATCCTCTGTCTTAATAGTATCAAGTAATTCTAATGTATTGTTAGACCCTCTGGTGCATCTTGACGACATCTCCGGTACTTTACCGACGAACCTGAAGGTGGTAAGGAGACAAGTTAAACTGAAGCAACCGTGAAATACCACTGTGTAACAAGATTTTATCACTAAATGTCACACTTACATGTCTGTGCTGATGCCAGCCAATCCTACCCATCATTTCAACATCAATCTCATTTAGACTTGTATTAATTTATTAATATCATAAAGGAAGTAAGGTCTCCAATGTACTCATGAAAGGCCTATCAACAGCTGAGCCTTAAATTTCTACAAAATGTCATATAAATTTCTACAAAATGTCATATTATGCACAGAAAGATGCAAATAAAAGGTGTGGGTGAACATATTTTAAAAGGTCTTGAAGTTCACTTTATTTTGATAAACTTTCGGTGATTATGAGCCACAACTCAGTTGAATAGAAAAAAGTGTTCTGACATTTTGAGTGAAAAAAAAAAAAATGCATTTCTGCTGAGTGAAATTAAAAGAGTATGACAGGAAATTTCGATCTGTGTCTCAATTTACAATTTGGTGATCGATACTCAACTTTAAAATCACATCTATTTCTATGTATTCCCTGAGTCAATGGGCTTAGAACTAATTACGTAAATTTAAATTTGAATAAGAACTGCTGTAGGGTTAGCTGTAGACGTAGAATTAGATATTATTTTCATCAAACCAATGGAGGTGCAATGACGTAACCAGGAGGACTATTTCAGAGCAATATCGTGATCAAAAGTCAACCTAACATCTACGTACATATTAATAGGATTGACTTAAGGTTGCTGGCTGGGATGTCCACTTTATTACACTCACTTCTCCGATGATTTTTCAAAGTGAAACACATAATTTTTGCCTAAATTTACAAAGGTCTGAAATCATTGATACATATTTTGCCATGCTAATCTTGTCTCTGTTAAGAGCAGAATGTACACACAGTCACTAATGATGTGAACCAGAGGCCATCATATTCATTAAATTTAATGGGTTTTGGGGGTTTTTTTTTGTTTGTTTGTTATTGTACCCAATCATTCACATCAGGACAACACTTATCCTTAAAACATGTGGTAAGTGGTGTTTTGAGGAAATTGCAGAGGATGAAAAATAAAAAGATTTGAGATCAGACATTATTAGACCAACTTGAATACTTTCACCTGAAATCAACAAGACAAAAAGCAAAAAGTGTATCACCATTAAAGCACATTACCGAAGTTCAGCACTTTTGGTTTCAGAAAAGCATCTTATCCATCTGTCGATACAAATGGCTGACTGACTTCATGAATGTTGAAGCATCTGCCATGTCTACTGTTTCAGTTTTACATTATGAACTCTCCCTCAGTTGTGTATCATCTGTCATCTGTTGGCTTCCTGACTGTGCACCTAAAAAAGAAATGATCAACTATTGATTATATAATTAATACAATTTCTAAGTCAATTTATAATCAAATTATTTCTCACTTAATCCACGAAGACTTTGAAGTTTTCAGAGGCTGTCCCACACTATCAAAAAGTGTAAATATCAACATGCGAATTCCAGCTCAACAAATTTGCAACAATTTTCTCACAAGCTGACCATCATCTATGAACCCATCAGAAACAATCTCTGAAAATGACCTTTGCCCAAAATCTGAAAATGCCCATATTGATTAGTATACAGTGTCAATCTGGATGAAACCATTTGTTTAAGGTTTGGGGGCCATGGCTAGTTATCATGCTTCGTTCTCACAAAAAGTACAGCTGGCAGTTTCGTACCATAAATCAGATCATTGGGGGGAGACCTGCAAGTTAAAGTTACAGACAAAGGTTAAATGCTTAGCAGTGAATGTTTTCATACCGATCAAATACAAAGCAAACCATGTGGACAGCGGTAGAGTGGTCATGGCACACAGGCAATGGTCAGTGCAACCCAGATAAGATTTCCCATATGTGTAAGGTCACTGACCGGACAGCAGGCTTTACGTGGAAACACGCAGGGTATGGGTAACTTGACCCACCCGTGTTTTTGCGCCTGTCGCCACGAACATTTGGGAAATGGAAACTGTGTACATGACATGCCCGACACGGCATGGATATTAATATAATCTGTGAAAGCTGTTCCCCAAATGAAAATTTTGATGAAAAGAGGTAAATGGAACTACCAGAACCCTTGAGTTCACATCAGCACATCCAGGGCTATGTCAGAAAACATTGCTGTGTTCTAGCAAAAAATGATAATTAATATAGAGATCATGGTAGCTTAATGACAGACTGGTTGATGGATTTTAAGGAAGCTGCTACCATAAAAATTATGATACTCCCTACATATAACACAGATTTGTGAGGTAACATACAACATCCCATACAAACACCACTTCAATAAATTACACAGCTGTGAAAAGGATTTTCAGTAAAAGTGCAGTTTAAATAGCCCTCCAAACTTTTCCTGCACAGGTCATGTGTGCTTCTTCTGTTCCGTCAAGTGCGCTCTCTCCTGATTTCATTAAAAAAATCAGTTCATATTTTCACATGGTCCATTTAAACTAAAAGGAAAAGTCACGTACCTTCAGTCAAAATTTCAGGCAATGAATCACCGAGCCAGGCAGATAGGCCTATTACTACTATTAGCCTATTTATAAAACAGCCCTATAGAAGACTAAAAGCCCTATTACACGTTACGATGGACCGGACGCTGGCCGGACGAAATTTGGCCTTCGGCTGTGCCTACGACTAATCATTTCGTGTTTATTAGAAAAATAGATGAAACCGTATGGTATGTCGGCCGGTCGACCTCTCGCCCATCAATTTCCGGTGTCTCCTAATATTTTGTCATACGGTTTGAGTGAATGGTTGGTGCCGCCGCTTGCCTTTGAAGTTTTTCCTTGACGAGGATGGCACGTCGTTTTACAAACATGTTAAAAACGACATGGTAGCATGAATTTGATATCAAATTCGGAATCAGCCTGTCAAAATTAATAAAATTGGTCGCGAGTGCTTCGTTTTCATGCTTAATAAAATAATTTTAAAAATCTATCTTTATAGCCATTGAATTTTTCAAAATTGGCGGGGTTGTGTGTTGTGTATCACAATAGTACTAGTACAGTAGTAGCATCTCTAGTTTCCATCCGGTCCATCGTTAGTGCAATCAACCTAGCGGACTACGATTAGCCATAAGCACAGCCGAAGGCGAACCTGGTCCGGTCCATCTGAACGTCTAATAAAGCCATAACTCACCAGGAGGGCTCTGCGCCCCAGCAACCTCCCACTCCTAAAGTCGCTTTCTTGTGGGGGTATCCTACTGAGGCAATTTGGAAAATGAGCCATTACAGAGAGAGTTAGGTCTACTTTGACCCTGGGAATAGCGGAATATGGATGCACAGAAAAAAGGGTAAGTAAACTGCACTGACACTGTCACTGGAATTTCTTCTAATCTGCAGACATCTGTGAATAAAATTACCTTCTTATTTGCAGTCATCTGAGCCTAGTCCAATAAGGTGGCCAAGTGGAGTAGTTTCATCTGTGCTTAGACTCATAGGCCCTACTTTTAAATAATTTCCATGGAGGGAAGAGCTGACTGTTCAGCGCTTTTTCAGTTGTTCCCACCCCTCCTTAGTTAACGGAAGGACTTCCGAATGCGTTCCATAGTCCGAGTGAAAACAATAGGCCTACACAGCCACCCCGGCGGCTTTCCCTGATATGTCAATCTGACTACTGCCCAGACGAACATCGGCCTACGGCTTCGATGATAAAAACTGACTAGACCCTCACGTCGTTGCATATATCAATCTGACAATCGACTAGGCCTAGATCTAGGTAAGTTGGGGTGGGAACAACCGAAAAAGCGCCGACTGTTCTGGATAAAATTCATTAAATTTCTTTTTAGACATAACCTAGATCTAAGACTAAGAGACAGATCTAAATTGATTGGGATCTAAAGCCTAAATGTCTTATGTCTAGATCTAGATCTAAATAAAAGTGCTTTGTGTTGGCGTTATATAGGCCTGCTATAGTGCAGTTGGGGAATCGTCTTATAGACGAACCAACTATAAAAGAAGAAGAAGAAGAAGAAGAAGATATAAGAACCGAATGAAAGTGCGGCGAAAGCCCATTAATCTTTGCACAATCTAGATCTAGACTCTAGATCTAGATCCTAGATCTAGATCTAGATCTAAAGGCAATGTCTACGGCGATCTTTCACTTTCAGGTTGATTTTACAACTACAAGCGCAAACAAGACTGAAATAACATTCAACTCCAATTCTGTACAAATAGGGAATGTAGATGCACGCATTATCATGTTATGTAGCATACCATAGCAGTCCAAACAGCACTGAACGAAAAATAATTTTATTACTATAATTATTAGTTCTGTATGTTTCTTTCTTCTACCGGAAGTTGTTACTGTCGATGCTCCGTTGCTATTCTCGAGTCGACGTGTCTATTGCCCGTTGTCAATGTCAGAGTCATGACTTATCCATAGAATGATGCAGTACAGTATAAACGATTTTGTCCTTTTGGGGGGTTAAGATTGTTTCATATCTGTGACATTTAGGGATAATTTTCCTACATGAATGGAAATTTTGATTTTTAAAAAACTGTGTTTCACATGAAAACGCTCAATGTTACACCTTATAATCTCTAACACAGATCTGTTGATATGTTTTTTGAAAGCATAACTTTCACATTCGAACTACCACTTCCAGATGGAGAGGCTGTTTCTTAGTCTGGAACTCACATAAGATAAGTGTCTGCATTTAATTTATTTTCATACTGCTTCAAATGTTTTGTCTCAAGAAGGCCTTTCTGACCGGGGGTTCATTTCATCTCTCCCTTGCCTTTGCTTTTTTCTCTATCATGTCTGTATTTACACAAGGGTTTGTAGCATGCAGCTTGTTCTGTTTGCCACAATTTGTCTTTGCTTCAAGCCTCAGTGTGTTCTCACAGAATTTCTGTGTTATT
Source organism: Onchidella celtica (assembly GCA_963931925.1). Classification (NCBI taxonomy): domain Eukaryota; kingdom Metazoa; phylum Mollusca; class Gastropoda; order Systellommatophora; family Onchidiidae; genus Onchidella; species Onchidella celtica. The sequence goes on from OZ007580.1 coordinate 51,042,904, forward strand.
TTTGCAATCCTTTATTCTGAGGATAACCTGGCAGGAAATTCTTTTTTTTTTTCTAGTAAAAATAAAATATATTTCTCATGTCCCTTTATGTCTTATTATGGGAGAGTCCTTAAAATAAGGGATAGTTGTCTGGTGTTCAGTTGTGAGTTGTTTTGAAGGTGTTTTTGACATAAGGAACCATATAGAATAATGGCATACTTTGGACAGAATTATATCTGTCTAGCAAAGTGAGGCGAAAAATTGAGTGTTTTCATGAGTAAACCTTTTTTGTATTTTATCAAACTTGCCATTCAAGAAAGGTTTCATCATGTATTAATTGTGCGACTTGTTTTAATCTAATTTGAAGAATGAGTGCCAAATTTCTACTTGTCACAGGAAGAACTCACCGACACTATCTATTTTATGTGCAGTATTTTTAGCTCAGCGACTAACTTTTTTGTTTGGGTTAAAATATCGGGCACAGATTGATGCTTATCTGACTAAATTATTGTCTGTGGTAGAGTTTTGAATAAAGATACAGTTTCAAAAACTGTCCTGAAAAGGATTTTCTTAATGTCCGATTCTTATGTACAATTTCTATCCCCTCTCTAGCCAGTCTACACAACGTTACCTCCCCTTTCTAGTCATATATGCCAATTGTCTCCCCTCTCTGATTAGCCTGACTGATCAAGGTCTGGTGATATCTTTTACTCTGGGGCAAGAAAATATATAGATGCAGGATTAGCAGCTGATCCCGTTTGGTGTCCTGTTCTTAGAGATTTGCCGCAGATTCTGACCTGAAAAGTCTCAGGAAGCCTATAGCAAAGGAGTCCATTCTGCAGGTTATGTTTTCCAATAAACATGGACGGAGGGATGTAGAAGGCTCCCCTTTACCGTTGACATTGGTCCCGAGAGTGACCTACTTTAGCCAGGGCTTCTGAAACAGCGCGTGTACACCAGGTTCTGGTTCAGCCCACTTTGTAGGAAGCTGCTGCATCAGTTGTAGGTCAATGTGTAGTTTCTTGATTGTCTTCACCCTTGGTCGTCATCACTGTCACAAAAGGCCCTCTCCATCGTGATCACCGGTTTGTTCTTCTACTTCAAATGTTATTTATTCTTCATTATCTCATTTGTCATATTCGGTTACGTCCTTTGCACTGCTCTCTCTAATGTTCTCTTGATACCACAAAACTACCAAAATCTTATTCTGAAGGTACTGTCACTATTCAGTCAGAAAGCCACCTCAACAAAATCTATAAAAACTAGTCTGAACAATAAGACTTAGGAATGTACAAGTACTCATTATCATACCTACCACCTGTAATCGATACTTTAATAACACCTTACCCATCACAGAGGATGGCACATAGAGATTAGAACATTTGTAAAAGTATTTGATTACAGATTACAGAGATTCACTGACTGTTCACATTTGTACCCAGGGCATACGGATAGGAATAAACAGTATAAATCCTTTTATGAGAGGTGTGTCTACATCTGTACCCAGGACGTACGGATAGGGGTAGAAAAAAAGTAAACATAAATAAACAAAAGAAAATGTCCCAGAACAAAACGTTAATGCCACCCACAGATTGCTGAGATGTAATTTGAGGAATACAGAAAATTTAAGGGTTGGGGTGTAAATGTACTCATTTTGGCTGATTTTTTTTGTACCCTTCTGTCTACATGTGTACCCACGACGTACGGAAAAGGTTAATCCTGCTACTGTCATAAGAGAGGTTGTTGTTTTTTTTCATTCCCAGGCTGTCAGAGCCAGTTAAATCAGCTTTCTAGAAATGCATACTTTTGGGGGTTTCTAAATCAAAAACAGCATCAATGCTAAATAATATGTACGTGAAGACTGGCCGTTCCAGCACCCTTGGCAGGATTTAGTAACTCCTTTCTGATAGTAATAGGGTTAAACAAGATGTTCGTCTCTCCCACTTAAGCGGACAACATAAAAGGGGGTTAACAATGTTATACTTTATTAAATAAATGTTCACTGTTCAGAGTTGTCGAAACTGCTTTGTTTTCCCTCTAGGAATGAATGGAAATGTATTTATAGATAAGGAAACATACAATGTGGAGCAAATTGTACCGCAGGCTAAATTATTAGGAACAAAATTCACCGGGTATTAGACTCACGTCTCCAATATAATGGGCGGACATAGGCCTTGACTAAAGGTGCCAGACAATATGATATGTAAGGAGTGGCCAAACCGCGGCTCGCGAGCCACATGCGGCTCTTTGGCCATCAATATGCGGCTCCTGGAAATATGTTGGCTGAGCTCGACGTACACTCAAGTATAATTATTATTAGCGCAGATCACGCAATCTCCGGGCAGAAGCCGGATTGTTTTGCTACTAAGCCGATTCATATTTTTAAAAACTATGCAAATTAACAAGGTCAGTAATATAGTATTCCGGTGTGTGTTCTACGTCATCGAATTGTGTGCGTTGTACGGATATGCACTGTCCATATCCGTACAACATGTTGTACGGATATGCGCTTTCTAAAAAAAAAAAAAGTGTATTACAACATACATCATTAGTTAACTGATCTATATCAGGTAGTCAGCTGTAGCCACAGCACTGACTTACTGAGATACATTTCTGTTGTTGTTCAACATTCACTGACAGGACACCTTTTTCATGAGGAGTATCGTGACCACTAATTGTGTAGGCTACTATTTATTTCTCTCCTCATGAACCATCCATCCATCCATCCATCCATCCACCCACCCACCCACCCACCCATCTATCTATCTATCTATCTATCTATCTATCTATCTATCTATCTATCTATCTATCTATCTATCTATCTATCTATCTATCTATCTATCTATCTATCTATCTATCTATCTCTTTATTTTTCTGCCTGTGTGTCTATCTGTCTGTCCACCTGTCTGATGGTGCATTTCTGTTGTCTGTCTGTCTGTCTTGGTCAAAGACATAAGTTAATACAGCCAAGTTGTATAATATTCAGTGAGGAAATAAATTCAAGGCAAGTCAGATAATGTATTAAGATGGGGACAAGGTCATGGCCATTCAGCCTGGCTGACAGAAAGTTCTGGAACGTTTTAAAAAGAGTATGTTGTGCCATGTTCCCGTCTAGAGATCATAGTCCTATCCGCACCGACGTGTTTATTGGTGTCCACAGTGAAGGTCAGCCTGACAAACCAGTGATTGACATGTTTGTGTTGACAATTCTGTGTTAGAGAGGTGATCATGGTGACGGAGGAATGGGTTGTAAACAAACTAGGAAAGCTAAAATCTTCCATAAATAGTTCACTTCTATTGACAGAAATCATGTCCTTAAATTTGTGGCATTCAAAATCAGTCAACCATCTCATCTGGCTGCAAGTCAAAATAAGAGCATGAAAGAAATATTAGTGTATCGAACAAATGATAATCAGCCCCAGCGTGATCATGCATAAATATTTATCTATTAGGGCAAATCCAGAACCATACACACTTCTGTACATTTATTGTCTTACATCAGCAACTTTTGTTTGGTATTTCTTACACCTGACTTTTTTTAAAAACTTAAACTTATGGAAATTGTTGGATTTTCTCATGCTTGTTCCAGCAATGCGAGTAGTCCATCAGTTTTTCTTTATTAGGTGGAGTCTTTTTTCCCTTATAATTCAATATTTTTTTCCTTCTTTGGACTGAATCAGAAGGATGTGAAAATTCGGTAGAGAAAAGTGAAGAATTGAACAGATGGAAACATTCCTGCCATGACCAAAGGGAAAGATGAATCTATATAATTATCCCAGTCGATCACCCTCCGTACTCTGTGCAATGTCAAACTGCAATTTTGTCAGAAACGTAGTTTTAAAAAGCCAGTTACTCTGACTGACTCTGCATAATGGCTATAGACAGAAATTACGGATAGCTAAGGCCACGCGATAGACTGAATAATATTCATGTTGATGTTGATGTTGTACTTATAAAGACCCGCCGACCGGTGCTGCACTGTGGCGACGACGTGCCTGCTCCAGTTATAATTGGGCTGCAATGGCACAAAGGCAAATTTCCCAAATGGGATTAAAGAGTGATACAAATACAAATACAAATAATTAGACTGGTTCTCGGGCTAAGCATTTCAATTTGCTACATATAAGAGGATCATTCTGTAAGTGACTGTCGGTTTGATGAACATTCTAGAATGTGTAGCCTATGTCATGCTTGGGACTCAGTAAATTTGTAGTACAGGTCAGTCAGACAAACAAAATGATTCCTGTGTTTATGTTAACGTTGACGACAATTCTGTCCCAGTGAAATGTGGTTTTGTCCTGACTGTTGAGACGGAAGGACAGACAAGAGGACAAAGAAAGCATGGCTTACATACAGGAATTCATTTCGTAAACAACTATAAGTATAAATAGCTGACCTTCATTGACAAAAGATGTGTGCGGTAATCGCCTCTTTCGTCATTCGGCATTGCCTTGTGGCTGAACTTTTCCTGCCGATCTGAACTCAGGTATGATTTAATAAGAAGGCCTACTAAAATAGACTGACACAAATGAAGAAAACGACAGAATAATAACTGCAAAACATTTCATAATGCAAGGATACTTGGTGAGATACTGTCTTATTTTTCAATTTTGAGCAATGAAATGGTTCAGGACACGCAGACTGAAAAGAGCAATAGAAATCTGATCTGACGTCTTTGCTCTGGAATGTCAACCTGTAATAGTGAGGAGACCGGGCCACAAAATTGTAAAAGGTTTCACAAAAGCGAACTATAACTTTATGCTGACATTAATTTCTTCAAGCCGTTTATTCAAACTTGTGATTGAATCAGCGGTGAGATTTGTGTGTGTGTGTGTAGGGGGGGGTGGAGGGCGTGGAGGTGGTGGACGAAGTTAGATATGTTGAAATATTCAGCAGTTATGTCGTATTACTATCATGTTACATTTATCTGACTCAATAGACGTAGGCCTACGCACACAAACAACAGACACAATAGAAGAAAATCTTCTTGCGTCAGCGACGTATTTTCTTCTTTTGTAGGGCTCAGATTCAAATGCGATTTGGAATGCATTAATTTTGTGCATGGCCCAGTGATTAGAGATCGCTAAATAGGACTGGTATATTTATATAATGAAAAGAAATTGGAGAAGCAAACACACACACACACACACACACACACACAACCAAAAAAACCTAATTTAAAAGGGATACCTCTAGATAGGTAAGTTCGCACGTAAATACGTAAAGGAGTTCAAAGTGGCTGGTTAGATAAATAAATAGATCAGTATGAAAGTAGTATATGTCCAGTAATGATCAAGTAAATAAATACACAGCTGTTTATAAGGACTATCCTGGGGATCGGCCCCAATTGAAGTCTTTTATATTCTAGAAAATTCAGTTGCTGAATTCTGTGTTGTCGGCTGTTCTCGAACCACTTTGGTCCTTGCATTATCAGCTGATGGGTTTTACAGTTCAGTTTAAGCAACTTGTAAAAAATATAAATAAAATAAAACTGAGTGAATGCACTATATAATATACAAAACATCGTGATTTTATTTTGAATATTTTGTTGATGTAAAAGAAATGGCAAAAGGCAATAGTGAGCGTGGACATTATTTTGTGATGGTCGAATAGACCTTTTGATATAGAGGTTTTGAAGCCACGAAATCAAAGCGATGCGATCAATACTTCATTTCTGAAGCCTCAGTAGAAGGAAACTTCAACAGACACTGCTGAATGCTAGCACTTGCACTGAAATTTGGCACGCTATTCAGTCCTGCCGGATGTTCGAGGGGACGAAGGTGGGGGAGGCGATGAATGGGTAGTGAAATTGATGTTTAGCTGTCGTCTTTTTTTTTTCTCAGTTTTGAAGTTCTGCCATTTCTGATCTAAACTGTACTATAAAATACTCTTTATCATTATTTTAAAAAAAAAAAAATTTCCAGGAGTGATTTCTCTGACCTTTCTTGTTGAAAACGGTGGTTTCTCATATTTGTAAATATCTATTTTTCAGGAGTGATTTCTTTGATTTTGTTGAAAAAAGGAGTTTTTTCTAATTTTTTACATTTTTTCCAGAAGTAATTTCTTTTTTAATTTTAGCGTTGAAGAAAAAGTGGTTGTTTTTTTACATTATTTAAAATATTTGTTCAGGAGTGATTTCTTCAATTTTTTTTCTTCATGAAAGTAGCGGAAAACACCAAAATACTAATCACTTTTCGTATCTTGTCAAGTTCTCAAGAAATGAGAGATTTGGGGGAGAAAATCGAAGAGGATTTGAAATTTGATATTTTAGAGACAGTAACACACAAACAAACTATGACAAATTGAAAGGAAAAAAAAAAAGAATCCACTCATGGCTGATCTTGTTTAAACCAGAGCTCAGGGGCGGATCTTTGCTGTGTCCTGGCGACTGTTCAAGTTTTTCAAACTCTCAATCGTACAAGTCTAACGCCCTCGTCACCTTTCTCTTCCGCAAGTTATTTTTCTTTTCTGTTCTATTGGAAATATGTCGAGTGAATGACTTTTCTAAAAACTGACAGCCTAATGAGTCTGTAGTATTTTTTTCATAACGGTAACAATAAACATGAAAAGAAAGCACCAGTACACGTTCCAATAGACTTCTACCCGCATTTTGCTTTGTAGCCACAGAGGACACGAAACAGCCAGACATCTAGCAATCTTTGACTTCAAAGCGAAACTTGGTCCATCAAGGGACGCTTCTAGCAGGGTTTCCTTCAATCTGTCCTTTCGTCTTGCTATATCCGGTCAATCTTCTTGTTTTTTTTTCCTGGCACAATAATTATGTCGGTTATCGTGTGGACGTGCTTTCTCCAACTCGAACCCCAGAAACTCTCTACTGGGATAAGCTTTCCAGGTAACGCGACTCCAGGTTCACAGACTTGAAAAATACACCAAAGATGGCGACAATCCCGTAAGCTTAGCGTGAAGTGAAGATTACCCACAGAGATACTGTAATAATATCTCTATGAGATTACCAAAGATAGGGGATTTTACGTCACAGGCTCTCGATTGTGGCGGAGTGCCACTGTATTCTATATTTTCTTTAATAATGCTATGAATCAGAATGACTATTAAATTTTACTTTCAATCACTGGCCGTGTCAAACTCTTCAGTGGTCAGCTTGAACTAGCAGGAATCGGCAGTGGAGTGGGCGTGGTTGTGTCTGTCGTCATACGTTGATTTGGACTCAGTTCCAACTTTTGAATCTTCAATAGAGCTGCCTGCACTGCGGGTTGTACACACGTCCTCAATAATGTTCCGATCGCCCACATAACATTAAATTTGTGTATATTATGTGTGTGTGCATGAGAGAGAAGAGGATAGGACAGAGAGAGGGGGACAGAGAGGGGTCACAGAGAGAGAGAGAGAGAGAAAGAGAGAGAGAGAGAGAGAGAGAGAGTGAGAGAGAGAGAGAGAGAGAGAGAGAAGAGAGAGAGAGAGAGAGAGAGAGAGAGAGAGAGAGAGAGAGAGAGAGAGAGAGAGAAAGGGACAACGGAAGAGAAAAGGAGGATGGGATAGAAATGAATACCAGTTCATGATAATCACCAGAAATTTTCGTTGAGTTGTAATGACAGATCGACTGACTCGCCGAATATAGAAAGAAAAAGACATTTTTTTAAGATTGAACATTATTATAGCAATATATAGCTTAGGTATGATTTCTGCATTGAAAGCCGCGAAAGAGCAGTATCAACTGTCCTGTTATCCAGCTGTTTCCTTGAGTTTTGCTAGTACACGTCACCACAACAATTACATCTGATATCTGTATTACCACAACCATTGCTGTTGCTGATAATACAAAGTCCATCTCCACCCTTATTACATCGTCTATCACATCAACCATTACTACATCTATAAGAAAATCAATTCTACTATCTGGACGGTTTAAAGGACAACACTGATATGGCCAGTATTAAAGTATTACTTCTACTGCTACTTCTATTACTACGACTACTACTACTACTACTACTACCACTACTACTACTGCATCCACTACTACTACTACTACTACTACTACTACTACTACTACTACGACTTCTACCACTACTATTACTGCAGCGACTACTACTACTACTACTACTACGACTACTACCACTACTACTAGCATCGCTACCATTACTACAACCTAGTGGTGATTATGAAAAATGTTGACATAAAAATTGAGAAAATATCACTCCGGAAGTTCCTCATTTAGACCTTTTGTTTTTTTTAAACGTAACCCCCCCCCCCCCTCCCCCAACCCCGATCGCACACACAGACACACAAGCAGGAACACAAAACCGACGACATGCGCCGTTGCACAAGTCGTTATTCATAGCCTGACCTGTCCAAGTCCGCCCTACCCGATCAGGAAGAAGACACGTCCCTGGAATGACGGCATAATGTAGATTTAAAAGAGGTCTCTACAGCCTACAGAGTTCAGTTTGAGGTGTCAGTGTCTAGTGCAGGGATACTCCATAAACAAAATCTCTACACATACAGCGTTCAGCTGCCAGCAGGATAGCCAAGCTACAACTTTACAACGGTCATGTTGCTGTTAGTATAAGCAGGTTAGTGTACACTTTAAAAATTTTAGTTTTTATAAACGGAGATTTATTGTGTAATGTGTAGCAAGTATCAGCTCAGGATTTTATTTTGATTTCTTTTTTTTTTTTCTTCAAATCATCCGATCAGCCACTCTGGCAACCCTGTAACCAAAATTGATATCAGTTTCACATGCAAAGTGAAACACCCAACCGTGAACAAACAGGTCTAGAAAGAATTTTGAAGAGCTGACAGACATTAGGTAATGACGTAGCGTGTGTCACACAAGGCAGTTGATTGTTTCACTGCTTACAGAGCAAAGTGAGACACTCACAAATGATCACGTCACAGCTCAGTCTGTAGGTAATTATTTTGTCCACGCCATCAAACGTAAGGAGTCCTTGTGTTTTGCACCCACTCAGACACCTCATAATTTTGGACAATTCTAGAATGTCGTTACTCTAAACTTTAGACATGAATTTGAACTGGAAACCCCATTTTCTAACATGTACACATGCATGCGTATAAAGGAAATAATTTTTTGACTTACCTTTCTGTGTTTAGGATGTAGACGGGAGAGGTATGCTGGTGAGTTCAAAATTGTGAAGGACAGACCGACACTGCGTTTTAGAATTATCCCGGAAATATTAAATCTTCTCAGAAACACATGGTTTTGCATTTTTTGCGATTATGTTCGGCATGTCTTGATCAACAATGGCAAAACTTTGCACATTATTTTTTTTACTTCTAAGGAGTTGGAGATGAAAACATGTTCTTCATTAAGTTATATAATTATATATATTATATTATAATATCTATTATATATTTCAGTAACTTGCAACCTTTGGCATGACTAACTGACCAAACTATACACTCTTCGGGCCTCAAATTTGGCAGGAAGGTGGCAATTGAGATAAGGAAGATGATGGATGTAATTAAAAGTTGTTTACTTCAAGCATGTATTTAAAAAAAACAAAACAATGTTTATTGCTATGTAACATCTGTATTTTTTGCATGTTTGTTTCGTAATATATAATACCGTGCATGTCCTAAAAAGTAACTGTATCAAGCGTTCAGTTTGGTGCGTAGTGTTCTGGTGCGCACGAGTTCTGAAGCAAGACTGTAGTTTATTACTTTTATTATACGAGAGTGAGAGAGAGAGAGAGGGGGGGATCACATGATTGTTTATTCTGGGCAATGCCCAGTAGCTCATCTAGTATATAATATTTTTTTAAAACCTGGCCGACGCCAAATGTTTACAGAATCAGCATAATGCCTTCTAGCCATATGGAGAGTTCGTAAAGCAAACATGTTTGTTTTTGAATAAACGCGATGCATTTTTAAAGAGAGATGTTGTGCTCAATAGGTTTTCACAGAAAAATTGTCCTTAATTTACCATTTAACCAATGCTCGCCAGTAGTGAGTGCCTTATTCATATGTCACGTAAATTGTTTTCTTTGTCTGTCTGTGTGTGTGTAAAAGATCTGATTTTTAAAAATCTACCACAGGTGCACTTTGTTTTTTTTTTCTTTGCTTTGTGAAACATCGTTTGGAAACAAACAGGAGTCTTAAATTACAAACAATTATATATCGCTGAATTAAGAATACAAACAAGCAAACCAAATAAATAATGCTTTACATTCATCAGCATGGAAACAAACTATAATGATAAAATACGTGGACACATCCTTTTAGGGTAAATTTAGTCTTTGGTTTTTGTTTTTATTGACCATTCTCTTTTTGTGGTTAAAAAAAAACAACAACCAAGTATATTGTTGGAGTAAAACTGAAAAGTATGATCGGAAATTTCGCTCTTCGTCTTCTTTGTCCTTGTCCTGTGTGAGAGTAACACTTCATGTTTATATTATCATTATTTTTAATGATGACGCAGAACAAGGCCGAAGTGGAGGTGGGGACTGCACGAATATTATTATAAATGAAAAGTAGTAATGACACAAAAATAACGACAATAGAGCATTTTACGAAGTCTCGTCGTCAGATGATGACTAGGGAGAACAGGACGAATCTTGCCAATTGGATTACCACAGTTGTAATTGGTGGTTTAATTCAGTCAGCTGTAACTCAGTCTTGCTTTGCCCTTTTCACCCAGTCATCTGAAGATACTTTAATACGAATAGCCCTTTCGACGAGCAGCAGAATTTTTTAAAATCTAAAATCTGTGTTTAAACGGGCAACATCACTCTTTACTTGGGCCAAATACTCTGTGTCGGGATTAGGTCGTTGCTGTGCTACCGGATGGTAATGGTACAATCAGGTTTTTAATATGATTGTTTTTTTCATTAGAAAATTCAATTTAGCCTTTTCATATCGGTCGAATATGATAGAGAATGGTCCTGAAACCACTTTTCCATGAGTTTTAAACGCGTCTCTATTTTTATAGAACTCGTAAGGGAATTAGCAAATGTCCACTTGAAATGTTTATGGGATGCTGAAATAAACGTTCTTGAGATGTGTAAACGTGTGTAAAGGTTCCAAAAATCGGGAAATTCAAGGATTTTCCCAAATCACGTGAATTTGTGCTGCTCAATAGTATTGAGTTGATATGACGTGCAATCCCTCAGTAGAGAAAACAAAGGGCCATTGCGTTTATCTGAAATGTTTGGATTTGCTCATATGCAGACGTGACAAGAAGACGACATTTCAATGAGTGCGGTAAAATTTCTGATTTTTGCTACAATGTGTTTGTCCTTGCTTTATATATATATCGCTTACATCAGTAAGAGACGCCATTACAGAGTGCTTGCTGCTTTGTAGCAGCATTTTACAAGGTTTGATACCATTAACCTGTATTTTCTGTATTTTCATAGAAGTTGGTTCTGTTATTTTGTTTATGAACCAACATTGCGTCATACATCATTAAGTAATTGATCTGTACCAACTTCACCGCGATACATTTCTTTTGATATTCCATATTCGTCGACAGGATATCATTTTCATGAGAAGTATCGTGACCACTAATTGTGTAGGCTACTATTTATTTCTCTCCTCATGAACGTGAAGACCTCAAGATGGATACGGGCCAACGGCTTCAACAAGCTGAAGACACCAAACAGAAAGGGGATGGATTCTTTGGGGTAATTCCATGGTTGTGTTCAGAATCTTCCAACTACTTTGTCTGGTCATTGACATAAACTGTCTGGTTTGACCTTTGTAAATCATTATTATTATCAAAATTGAATGTTTAACGTTAGAATGACAGTCAGTGCTGAAGTCTGGATGGTGATAAAAAATAGGGCCCTAGAATTTTAAATGAACAATTAGTAAGAGTTCTGATCTGTGTGGAGTTTATGGTAGAGAAGCTCTGTAACCTGGACGGTTTACGGTGGAGACATCTAATTGTTCAAAATGAAAGTGTGCAGTACTCTTAGAAAAGGATCTAACTGTACGCAGCGTATTAAAAAAACAAATTCATATATACAAATTTGTCTCATAAGGGATACAAAAAAAATAAATAAATATCCCCAAAGAGGTAAGACAGAACTAAAGTGTAGATGAAATTCAAGATTCAGACCTTGTTTTCTGAAGTCCAATAAAATTCTTCACAAATGTTACTATTATCTTGGGCTTACCGAGGGCAGTTCACTTCTTTGTCAGCGAATTCTGGATAATCAATTAAATATGTGCACACCTGTCCTCCCACCTAAGATTAGTGGTATGGCTATTTTCTGTCGTTTGAAGTGATATCATTCAAGGACAAAAGCTTATCAAGATTTCTTTGACCTGCCACAGAAAAAGCTGTACAAAGAGGCTGAATGTCAGGTACTTCAACATCTGCCACCTGCAACAAACCTGACAGGAGAAGCGAAGGAGAAAAGAGATAATCTTGCTGTGGCCGCACATCTCAACCTGGCATTATGTCAACTTCGCTTGGGTGGAAATACCACAAATATCAAAGAAAAGTGTGATGAGGCATTGAAAATCAACCCAGACAGTGTCAAGGCTTACTACATACGAGCGCAAGTAAGAGAAATGGAGTGAGGGAAGGGGAGAAAGAGGAAGTAGACAAGAACGTTGTGATAGACTTTTTTTCAAAATGAGAAACAATAGTAGAAAAATCATGGAATCACCAAAGCTTACCAGATGACAAAACTGGAACATTTACCACCACAAGCAACACTTTGGCAATTTCTTTTTTCCTCTAAAGAATTTGTACCTAGTCTTACTGCATCCCTTCACCTATCTGTGGCCATTTAGCCACTTGTTCTCAATCAGTGTACCATGGCAGTTGAACATTTCCAAAATGGTCCTAAGATCAGATAAGATAAGAAGAGATAAGAATCACTTGAGAGAAATTCACTTTCACTGAGTGCTTAAGAGCCCATACATGGTACATCTTACACGTCATTTCATAAACATGTTCATAATTCATTAACAGTCATATTACCTGAAGTAACATGACATGGTAGTAAAGTGTGGCATACGTCTAGCTATAATGTTTTGTTGAAGCGAAGTGCAAAATCCTCTGTAGCTTTCTGTTTGCTTTCATGTGCAATGCTCTTGGATGCTCTAGATGATCTAGACGGTCTTGGAGCGCAAGGTTATAGAATTAATCTCTTGTTGAAAACTTGTACTGCCCCTCTTTAACGCCAAGTGAACTCTAGAAATGAGAAAGGCCAGTCCAGCTTGATGTTTGATTGCATTCATTCCAAGATTATTTTGTGCTAATGTAAACAGAGAGAACTGTAGAAAGAAACAACACACACACATACACACTCACACACTCGTACAGACACGCACACCTACACACATACACACACACACACACACACACGCACCATGGTGACATAATCATAACAAACAAAACAAAACGAACAAAGAAAAAATCCAACCAATTTTGATTTAAAGTCTTCACAAAGTCACATAAAATGCTACTTTTAGTCAAAGAATTGTAGAAACAATGTGGCCATTTTCTGTATGATGAGATATTTCATGTAGAATTTGTCTATCAAGTCTGTGTGTCTGATGTTTGCTATCCCAGGCCCACCAGATAGACCAAGACTACCAGTTAGCTATCAAGGACTACCAGCAGGTGCTAGTGCTGGAGCCAGGGCACACGGCTGCCGAAACCCAGCTACAGCTGTGTCATGCACTGCTGCGGGGACAGGAGCCACAGCTACCACCAACTGATTTGTCCTGCAACACAGAAATATCACAAAATTCTGGGACAGTTGGTAAGTACTCAGCCCTAGACCACAGCACAGAATGGGTTGGGTGGGGCTGGATGATACATTGAAATGAATGGTATGATCAAGGCGAGGCTAAACTCAAATGTTGGCTGTCTTTTATTGTGGCATCTTGCACTTTTTCATCCTCCAATCAATTGTGGCATTTTGTTAGTTTAACAGCGATGATTTTCAAACATTATATATTGATTTAAAATCAAGCTTGGGAGGTGGTCCGTGGGAGGGGTTTGTGAATCCGGGGGGGGGGGGGGGGGAGAGGGGGGATAGGAAAATGAACATGGTTTTTCAGTGAACCAAATTAATGAATTTTTTGTTTATTTGTTTGTTTCCAGGACAACCAGACATAGCCGGTAGACTATCCCTGACAGAGGATGATGACCAAACAGGTATACCATCATAACTAATTGTGTGAGCTTGTTATAGCATGTTTGTTGTGATATTCAGTGACACGTTTTTGAATGAGGTACATCATTGGAGGGGGGGAGGGGAGTTAGGGTGTACACTAATACAATGCGAAGGCTTGACCATCTGAGGAATTTCATGACTGTGAAATTGCTGTGAAGGTTCAATGTCCATGATATCTCACACCATCAGAAAATGTATAGAACTGGCTGGGTCCTGGTGACGTGGGACTGATTTGAATGTCTGAAGTCAATGATTATCAGTTTATTTATTTTGAAAGAAAATTTAAAATACCTAACATTTGTTCACATCACAGACAGTCAATACTTCCAGAATGTACCAGTAACACCGACAGGAGCGGTTTTTACTTTGAAAACCAAATTCTGTTTGCCTTTCTCCATTTATCAAAGCAGTGTGAACGCTCTGACAGAACAATAGAAATACCGTGATCCAGCCTTATGAGAAAAGAACAACAGAAATAAATCATTACTCAAACGAATTGTTCTTTCAATGACAGGCTTTCATCAAAGCCTCACCGACATAATTATTTTTCCTTCCTTTTTAAAAATAATTTACTGTTGGCCGACAGAATGACATGAAAACCTTTGTATTTCCCAGAATACCATGACATGGAAGTTGGAGTGGAATGCGAGGCTGACTGTTTTCTACGTCATTCAAAGTGTTGCAAAGCTGCCCATCATGACAAGTTTATTGCCCTTGCAGATTTCACCCCAGAACATCTGCCCCCTCCTTACCAAGGTAACAAGAAATTCTATGAGTTTATTGTACTGGGCGCAAACTTGACAGTGCGGCTGACGGTGATGGGAATAAGTGACAAAAGACCAAAAATACATCCCATTAGCCAGATGCCATATCCATTTTCCAGTGACTATTACAAATGCCGTTCTCGAGTAGGTAGCGGATGGGTATATGATGTTAAACTACACACACTGGAGAATAAAGAAGACTGCCCTTGTGAGCCATGCCAAATGTCTGGAACAGCAGCAAAACAGTGGGGTCAAATATTCATCATGACAGCTGCTCACGTTGTGTGCGATGAACAGGAAGGGCAAAACACCGAATGCCGATTCTTCTATGATTCTGATCAAATGTCTTTACGTGAATGCCTCACTGTTCAAGCCGCAGTAGCTGTTCACAGTAGTATTGAAAATGACTCCAGTGCCTTGACATTCATATCTCATGATATGGATTTGGTTAAACAGCTCAATAAGCTAGTCAAAAACTACAGATTGCAGGTACTACAGATCAAACAGAAACACACAAAGTTGTATGAGAATGAACCTAAAACTGGGGATGAACTGTTACAGGAAATGTCTTCACTACAAGCCGGGGTAGAGGGCTCTATCCAGCTGTATGTCCAGGCAATAGAGAAAATAAGAGCAATTGTGGACAATGTCACTCCTCAATGGTTGGTTGATTATGTGACATGGCTGGAAAGCAATGGGTACCCTGATAGAGATTTCTTGAGTGATTTTCTCAGGAACAAATTGTTGGGTGGTCAGCGGTACAAACAACTTTTGGAGAACATGTCAAGTTATCCTCACCGGCTCTGTGAACGTATGAAAGATATTAATGAAATGATGGAGATTTTGTCAAAGTTTCCTGCCCTATTTGACATTGATCAAGCTGAGAGAGATACTATGTTGTTAGGCTACCATATTCACTATCAGTTGTTGGAAGACAGAAACTACTTACTGAAATTTTACATGGAACACTACCTTGATCAGAGAGATCCTATCACAATTAATGTACCAAGTACAGAGAAACTTGAGTATGACCCAGCCTATCCTTTGACTGTCATTGTCTCTCATCCTCACGGACTTAGTAAGAAAATTAGTTTTGGGGAAGTGGTAGGCACGGAGAAATTCAGCATCGATGAACTGCTTGGTATAAATTTAAGTCCTGAAAAAGACCAAATTCTCTATAAATATAACAATGTAACCTGCCCTGGATCTAGCGGTGCCCGAGTTTACATTCTGGGCATACGCAATTTGGTAGTTAATGACGCTGCACATGGTGGATGTAAACTTTCAACGCCCGGTGGGCAGATTAACGTGTCAATTATAAATACAGATGATCTCAAGGTGTAACTGGGTTTTAGCGTGGGTTTTAAGCTGGTATTTTGGTTTATAAATAAAGTAATAGAGAGAAAAACTCTGGGAAATAAAAACTAATTCAGACAAATAAATTCCTTTCTAAACATTCTGAAGATTCATTTGTTGTCCTGTCAACCAATCAAGACATTACAAAACTGTTTCTCACTTCTCCCCTGTACCGTTATTTTTCCTGTGTCATTTCCCAACTTGGTAGATTTCATTTGCTTCAACCCAGCCCCTTTTCTCCAATTTCTCAAGCCCACCTTCTGGGCCTGGATTCACATTTTTACTCCTTCTGTCCAGGATAGAATTTCTCATGGGTTTCCTACCCCTCTCTTACCAATAACCCAGTGTACTATTAGAATCCCCTTGTCCATCCTCTGATAACATTCTGAATGTCTTCAGACCATCTAGTGTATCCAGGTCAATGTTCCTCATGACATTTCATGACTTCATTCAATGACTTTCTTCTACCACAAGTTTGTTTCTTTTCACAACAAACCAAGAAATTTCGAGTTCCAAACTATCCAGGCCAAATGTTCGGTATCTGTTCCTTTCTCCTTATCTCTTGTTGTCTGTTCTCCAACAATAAACTCTTTTGTACTCTTACCAAGAGTTCCTCACGCCTGTGTTTCTTTACTATCCATAGCTCAGTGGACTACCATCCAGTATCTCCCTCTCCCTCCGGATAATTCTCTCCTTCTCTTTCTCTCTCTCCACCCCTCTCTCTCTCTCCCTCTCTCTCTCTCTCTCTCTGTCTCCCCACTCTCTCTCTCACTCTCTCTCTCTCTCCCCTCTCTCTCTCTCTCTCCCCTCTCTCTCTCTCTCACTTTCTCTTTTTCTCTCTCTCTCTCTCCCTCTCTGTCTCTCTCTCTCTCACTCCCACTTTCCTTCTCTCTCTTATATCCTTACCAAAAAGCTTTCAGAAGCTTTTCTCAAATACAGAAGCAAAGAAATTGGGATAAAATTGTTGCAGTTGGCAGCCATATAAGTTTATCCTATCCAATACATATTGAATCTTGTACTATGGCAGTTTTGACTAAATTGAAATGACAGGTGGAAAGACAAACATGCAGTATGAGAATTGTAATAGTATACATGTATTTGTGGTGCTTGGTGAGAAATCTACAAATTAACTTTTTGAAGTGCAGTGAACTACTGCAATTCTAGATTAGACTGTAAAGTAACTACCAAGTCAGTATGAGAGTGGAACGAGACAATTATATCTATGGATTTCATCTCGTGATTTGGTTTAACATAACTTTTAAGCCGGTATTTCGCTGTAAATAAAGTAATAGAAAGAAAACCAATGGCAAAAATTCTAATTCAGACAGATAAATTCCTTTCTAAACATTCTGAAGATTCATTTACTGTTCTGTCACCCAACCAAGACATTATAGAACTGTTTGATATTCAATACTGTAGAGACCAGCATAAGGACAGTCCATCAGGTTAAGAACTGACAGATGTGGAGTTCAATACTGCCATATCTGGATACAAATCAACTATGTACAATATCACAATACGCCCTAATAACAAGTTTCCAGCTTTCCATTCCTCCCAGTTATCTTCTCCATCACATGAGAAACATTCCAGCAAGTCTTGTGTAAAGCTGTGTGGACAATACAATGTCTAAAAAGGCATAAGGGGTGTCACAACAAAATATAGATCAAACAACCATGTCTTTAAAAACTATTGAATGGGTTGTAATCTGAACCTGAGCACAGCTTCTCATTGTACAAGTAATATTTTCTTTACTGTCTTTCACTCGGATGACACATATGTATTCTCCCTAAGGCAACTGTCAGCAATTATATGGATGTGACATGGCACTGGGGAAAAAAAAGTGTTATAATTTTGCACATCGCCATGCTTTACACCAGGTCCTTGTACACAATTTCAATATCTGTAAGACAGTCGTAAATGTGAGTTTTTTTTAGACAAATTTCCACAATGTGTTAAATCCAAACTACAGGGAACTGAAACTGCCAAAGATTTTACTTCATTGTATCAAACTCACAGCACATAAAAAGATTTCTTACAATCAATCATTTATTCATAAAAAGTTGACCACATCACATGTGGTCATTGGTGGAGATTTCACAGTGAATGAATGTCAATGATTCACAAACTTTCTGGATCAACTGACAGAGCTAATTGTGTAATTTGATTCCAAATCTTATCCTCCATATTTATCTTTGAGAGGGATATTTGTAGATGTTATTTTTTCTGGTCAATGTTATGTGGTATTTGCTGCCTGTACAGCTAGTTCCAGCCTCTCGTATTCATGCTGAATGTTTTTGTTTTATTTCATTAAAATTGAATGAGGATGTGACTAACTGTTGTATGACTCTTCAGTATTGTTATATGGAAACACTTAAACATGCACGTTCGATCATCTGTGTATTCATTTCCTATCTTTAAGCCATTGATACCATCTTTCTCCTTTCCTGTTCTTGCTGAACTCTCGAAAGAAAAAAATAAATCATAACCAATAATTAGGTTGTAGAATATTTTTGATAGAACATTGTTGAAGCACAATAGAGTTGTTTTTTTTCCAATTTCATTACTTGAATTCATTTGAATCAATAGAAACAGCATTCATTTTGCACACTGTTTGCTTGCGTTTTGCTGTTATTTTTTCTCATTTTTTGTTCTTTTCGTTTTTATTTAACTTTCTACATGATAATATTTTATTGTTCATATATTGAAATACAAATGTATTGTAACATACGCATATAGAATATTCAGCTACCATAGTTCAAATACTTGGATTTGTATGTTTATCATTGATAAAGAGATCTTACCCAATATACGTCTGGTATTTTTCCCCATATGACAAACTACAACGGTGTAAACATTGACTTTATTTAAAATTTACACTACTGTGAAGATTCTCTTAGAAAGATGGAGTTTAATGTCACCACAAAGTCTGGGTGATTATTGATGTTTTATTGCAAAGTGAGGACACCGAGATGGTGTAATGCATTTTTCATTTCATTTTACATACTATCTTCCTAAATTTGATGTTCCATTCTTCTGCTTTAGATTTCTCATGTCACTTAAACTTCAACCCTGTTACTTTTCCTTCATGATTTTGTTGTTAACATTTTATCATTAAAAACATTGTAGGCCTACATGTATTATATTGTTTGCTGTGAATGGAAACAAAGGCAGAGTCTTTGCACACTGATAGTGGTTTGAAATATCATTTCTTTTTTGCTGGCTAATTTAAGGAGGTGTTAGGATTTTCACCATATTTATATTTTTGGGCAGAAAAGACACTTAATACTTCAGCTATTCAGCAGCATCAGCTGTTCGGATTTCAGTCTGACGTAAGGACTCTATGACTTGCATCAGTAACGGCAGGGAAACGTGTTCAATATAATTATGTAACTTACAACAAATAATGTACTGTACCCATAAGATTTGAATGAAATTCAGATATTTCACAGTTCGATTTTTGATGAATGATTTACGAATTATATGGATAATCAGTGACATGACAGTCAATACTTCACAAACTTTGTAGATTAACTGGCAGTGCTTATTATATAATTTCATTTAAAATCTTATTCTGTAGATTAACTGGCAGTCCTAATTATATAATTTCATTAGAAACTTTATCTTGTAAGATTTATCTGTGTTTGGAGTATTTGTCAATATTATTTTTCTGGTTAACTTTTAAATAATATTATTTCCTGCTCATACAGCTAGTTGCTGCCATCCCATTCCTTCCGTGTTCATGCTGAATGTTTTTGTTTTATTTCATCAAATTTCATAGAGGATGTGCCACGTGACTTACTGACTATTCAAGATTGTTACTTGGATACACTAAAACATGCTCATTGGATCATCTGTGTATTCATTTTCTATCTTTAGGCCACTGATACCATCTTCTTTCTTTCCTATTCTTGCTGAAGTCGCGAAAGAAGAAAAAAAAAAAAAATTATAACTAATAATTCAATTGTAGAACATTTTTGATAGAACATGATTGAACCACAAAAGAGGATTTTCCAATTTCATTACTTTTAAGGACATGAACCAAAAGAAACGGGTTTTTTGTTCCACAATGTATGCACTTTTTTGTATGGTTTTCCTATCATTTTTCACTCCATGGTTCCCTGTGTGTAATTTCTTTTTAATACTGACATCAGTGAGATGCAACTGCTGAACATGTATATATTACATAATTATCCAACCATTGCATTAATTTACATGTAAAACCTTGAATAGATGTATTACCAAGAAGCATGAACGTATTTTTTGCATGGTCTAAAATCACTTGAATGTAACACTGACTCTAATTAAGCTGTCAATGTGGTCTAGAAAGGCAGAGTTTAATAGCACCACAAAGTTTGGATAGACGAAAAATCACTTGAATGTAACACTGACTCTAATTAAGCTGTCAATGTGGTCTAGAAAGGCAGAGTTTAATAGCACCACAAAGTTTGGATAGACAAAAAATCACTTGAATGTAACACTGACTCTAATAAAGCTGTCAATGTGGTCTAGAAAGGCAGGGTTTAATAGCACCACAAAGTTTGGATAGACAAAAAATCACTTGAATGTAACACTGACTCTAATTAAGCTGTCGATGTGGTCTAGAAAGGCAGGGTTTGATAGTACGGCAAGGTTTGCATGGCTATCGAGGTTTTATAGTAGAGGCGGATCATCTAAATGCCATAAAACACTGCATTTTTTAAAATATTCATGTATATTGTTCTAGATTTATTAAGTTTCACTTGGCTATTGTTTATTTTGTTATTGTTGTTGTAGTTTTTCTTCCTCAAGTTTTTCCAACTTTCATCCTGTGGTTCTTCACCCAGAATTTTGTTACATGTATTAACAATGTAATAATTTATCATTGCCAGTGGAAACCAAGGCAGAGCCAGGCAGAACTCATCAAAACCACGCACCATCTTTCCAAGTATATATTGAAAACTGAATTGAAATACCAAAAAAATTCATTACTTTTTCATTTGTTTTGCTTCCCGGTTTGAGAAGGCTTTAGTTTTCACAATTCAGTATGTTTATGTTTTGGGAACAATATACATTTAATACTTTAGATATTCAACATCACCCGCTGTACTTATGCCAGTCTGACATAATGACACCACGACCTGCACTGGTAAATGAGTGGACACATTTTCAAACTATCTTACAGTAAATGATGTATCGTACCTGTAGGATTGTGAATGAAATTCAGATATTTTACTGTTTCATTTTTGATGGACGATCGGTAGACACAGTAAATTACTATGAAACAAACATGATAGCCAATAATTGACAGATTTGTGGATTAATTGGCAGTGCTGATTGTTTCTTCTGGTTATTAACTGACAGTGGTAATTGTTTCATCTGATTATTAAGTGACAGTGGTAATTGTTTCATCTAATTATTAACTGACAGTGGTAATTGTTTCATCTGATTATTAAGTGACAGTGGTAATTGTTTCATCTGGTTATTAATTGACAGTGCTAATTGTTTCTTCTGATTATTAACTGACAGTGGTAATTGTTTCATCTGATTATTAAGTGACAGTGCTAATTGTTTCTTCTGGTTATTAGCTGGTAATTGTTTCATCTGGTTATTAAGTGACAGTGCTAACTGCATCTTTAAATTATTAACTGGCAGCACTGATCGCATGATTTGATTAGAAACCTTATCCTCCATTAATTTTTTTTTGATATATGCCTATGACATTTTCCAGGTCAATCTTTGGGATATTTACAAATGACATTTTTCTATTTAATGTTATGTGCTGTTTGTTGTTCATCCATGCCGTTCTATTTGTATTCATGCTGAATGTTTTATGTCGTGAATGTTTTAAAGAAACTTTGCATGTCTGTAGAATGACTATTCACTGTCGTGATGTGGAAACACTGAATTATTACACATTGGATCATACTTGTATCAATTCACGACTTATGCAGATGATGTTGTCTTTGCTGGTATTTTTTAACCTATCCAAGCTGAACACTTAAAAAGGAAAAAAAAAATTAATAACCAGTAAGAAGAAAAAGTTTTGTTATACCAGATTTGATGGAACATTGTTCAACCATAACAGAGGATTTTTCCACTTTGATCACTCTAAAGTATGTGGAACAATGGAAAGTTTAATGTTGCTTTCCGCAGAGAGAGAGAGAGAGAGAGAGAGAGAGTGTGTGTGTGTGTGTGTGTGTGTTCATGCATACGTGTGTGTGTTTTTCTCTTTATGGTTTATATTACATCCACGTACATTGTCATGACGTAAACTATTTGAACTAAAAGGATACAGACGGAAGGAATGTGGGTTCATTAAGGACTATATGAGATACGATAAATTTCTACAATCCAAACTGAGATCTGGTCGATTACATAATAGCAGCTGATACCATCCATAAGCAGCTATGATGTTGTCCATTAAATCTGCCATTCAGATCTAACACTTTCTACCGAATGAAACGTTTCTGAGTATGATATTCTTTAAAACCATTTTCTACTATTGGATCGGAGAACCTTAATATTATGGTTAAAATTTAGAAAGTGAGATGCAGGACTCTAGAAATGTTGCTGTATGGCAGATCGCTGCATTCATTAACAATGACGGGAATGTTACTTGAAGTTCGTTACTTTGGCAATTTTTTTAATTTTTAGGCCTTTGCTGTTGTTTCCGAAAACATTTTTTTAATCATTAGCACGAAAATAAAAATAGAAAATAAAAATATGTCTGGATTATTGCGTTTGTTCCTTCTTCTTGAGTCCATGTCGCTCCTTCCAAGTCTTCCTGAAACATTAATTCTTCTCCAGTTCTAGAACAGATGGACACGATCAGCCAATTTGACAGGGTACTGGATTAGTATTAATTAGTTACTCCAGTCCATGCCCCAAAAATCAGTTTCAGAGCTCACTAATGCAAAGTGGAGTGTTGTGGTTTGGGGGGGGGGGGAGGGGGGGGGGGCGTTCTAGAGTTACATGGTAAACCTGTTAAATTTCCCTAAACGCTAAATCTTATCAGAACAATATTAAACGCCAGTGTACATCTATTGAAACACACAGTCTGTAAGCTAATGTCTGACCATGTATTTATAAGTTATACATAATTTAGTTCTAAGAATACTCTGTACAAAAGTTATTATGTTTTTTTCATCAGAAAAATTGAAACACAAACGCGCTCAGAGATACAAGAAAGAAACAAAATAGGCTGTAAAAACGTAATCCTTGATCTCCTTACTTCTTCAGTCTTTACACACTAGCCATTCCCCCCTACACCCTTCCCCTCCCCCATCTCTCATTCGCCCTTACAAACTGATGTTTAAAAATGGTTAAGATAAGCTATAACTTTATTATTCTGTTGCCAGGAAATTTGTTCTCACAGCATCAGTCACAGTACAACAGTAAATACAATAAATATCTAAGACCTACAGGTCTTTAACGCATACCGCACACTTGCACAATTCTCACACAACATGACCAGCAAGTAAGAACATTGCTCTCACACACACACTCCATTAGGAAAACTATAATTCGTTCCAAAATTCATGACATGGCAATTGACTTATATCTTTTAAACTGTCTGTTTGATTAAAGTGAAAATTTTATGCAGGTTAGGATATCCATGACGTTAAACAATATTTTTTGCACCCCTAAAAGACCAGCAGTTTTAAAATTTGTCTCTTAACGCTGTATAAAATACTACAGCAACACACTGAGTAGAATATTAGATAGTTTACACTACTAAATTTTCTCAATTTGTGCTGACTCACTCCAAATGAACGGAAATCATGAATGTCGGGAACCAAAACACTCGTAATTACAATGAAATCCCCTACGTTCAGACTGTGTGCACCAAGAAAAACGTGCCTTCCGTTCAATAACTTATGAGGTCACGCTGACGCACCATTGATATACAACAGTTGAATCTTTCAGTGGCGTTTTTATTCAATCCGTTGAAACTCGTAATTTTCATTATGAATCACACTATATTTCACTATTATGGCGTTGAACTACACATTTTACTACAGTTAGAAGTATTGCTTTGAAATTATTCCGATATTTCACACGAGTCTTTTCTCTAAGACGTGGCTGTCTTTATGTTGACATCAATGACCCACTTAAAAGGACTCGACATGCTTTGGAAATTGGTCTAAAGTCTCTCAAAAGATGGTTGCAGGAATCAGACATTGCGTCCACCCCGTCGAAAAGAGGAAGAAAGGAGAAGATAGATGATTTTGATAAGGACGTGATAAAGCGAGAAATTGAAAGCATATTTCAGAGGAAAGAATTTGTCACTTTGAGAAAGCTTAGATCTCATCTTCAGAAAGAAAATGAATTTCAAATTTCAAAAACACATTTGTGGGGGATTGTTAGAAGCATGGGCTTTGCATTCAAGAAATCTTCATCCGGCAGAAACTTACTTCGTGGAAGAGCGCACCTAGTGGAAACGAGGAGTAAGTACCTGCGTCAAATAAAGGAAAAGCGCACGCATGGCTTTGATATTGTCTACCTGGACGAAACATGGGTCAATGCTCACCATACATATGACAAGGAATGGCAATCCAAAGACGGAAAGCACAGGAGAAATATTCCTACCAGTAAAGGTGATAGAATTATATTCGCGCATGCTGGAAGTAGAAATCAGGGGCTCATCCAAAACTCAGAGCTCGTTTATAATTCAATTTCAACGGATAATCGAGACTATCATGCAGAAATGAATGGAACAATTTTTAAAAACTGGTTGGAACATCCTCTTCTTCCTTCACTGGACAGACCTTCATGTTTGGTTATGGACAACGGATCATACCACAACATCAAGTCAGACGATGATAAAACTCTAACATCCAGTAGCAAGAAAGACGTTGTCAAGGCATGGCTGATAAAGGAAAATATTCCTTTCAGCTCAACTCATCTTAAACCAGAGTTGCTTTCTCTTGTGCGAAAAAATAAGAAGCCCATAATATTCGAGGTCGACAAGATTATCCATTAATTTGTACACACAAGCCTGCGATTGCCTCCTTACCATTCACATCTCAACCTCATTGAACTTGTGTGGGCTAAAGTCAAAGGGAAGGTCGCTATGGAAAATACAACGTTCAAGATGTTAGACGTCAAAAAAATTGCCTGCGCAGCTATTAAAGAAATTGGCAGAGAATTTTTCACCAAATGCGAAGACCATACAATACGTTTGGAAGAAGAATATTGGCAAAACGACGGACTTAATTTCATCCAACAAATATTATTATCAATCCTCTGGAATCGTCGGATTCAGAGCTAGACAATTAATCAAACATACTATCTAAACATACGGCACAACTTTATATTGACATGCCAAATCAACCTCGCTCCACCTGTTGAATCAATCCCATAAACAGTTGTATTACTATTGTTACGAGTGGGGTATATTATAAAATTACGTGTTCGACTGCATTTTAACTATCGAGAGGTTTTAGCAATTACTCTGCCATACCATGCCACATACACTAATAACAATTTCGAGTAAGTTATATCAAGGACCTTGTAGGGCCACAAATTTATTACTTTAAGTTCCTAACAATTTCGTCTATCTTTTACATATTAAAAAGACAACATCAGCAGCATCAAATGAAAATACTATAATACATAGCTAGAAGTCTCCTCTAGATTCTTAAGAGATTATATCATACTAACTCATTCACAATTTAATTATTACTTATTTATCTTCAGAAATATAGTCTGCCTACTATCTCACAAATAATATTCCTATGTCTCAGACGACAATGTTAACTCAGTTAATTGCTTATAAAGGATCAAACCGTCACTGACGTAGGCAAGATAGATCTAGATCTGCTCTAGGATGGGCTGGCAATCCCCAGCCTCATCCAGACACATCAATTACAATTTACAAATGTGTATACCAGACAATCATTCTAGATCTAGTTGCAAGTAAAAAACATTATAGTCTTGCATCCTTGGGTAGCACTTCTACTGGAAAATTAGGGTCAGATCCACGTTCATCGTCGAATCACTGTGTAGACACTTACGATTAGTCCCTTATATGAAATCAGGGAATAGAAGGAAATAGCTGTGGATAATTCCATTGTCTATCAAGGACATAGACATGTCTTTAACAATCTTATGATTCTCTCAGGCCGAATCTAAGCCGACGCCCTCGCAGATGGAAAATTCTGCATGGAGTGAAGAAACCTAAAGATGGCTTCGCTTATATCTTCTGCAATCCCCAGCCAACTGCCCAAATTTGATTGGTGCATCCATTTCGAGCTCAGCTCGCAGTCTATTAATAGTAACAGACAAAGTTAATCTAGGATGTCAAAAGCTTTCCTAAAGTCACTACACCCTCTACGTTTTATGTACGAATTTATTCACTCCTTATTCGCCCCGTCTTTCCTTGCTAAAGTACACCCAAACCACGGGGTCGAAAACTGCACCGTCACTGTTAATTTATCCATTCGTTCTATCTTGCCCCACTTTCTTTCCATCTCTAAGAAAAAGCGTTACAAAAACAAACTGTCCACGGGAATAGTTCACGGACATTTGCGCTGGCTAAAATCAATGATGACATGAAACAAACAAACCGTGACCCAGCACGGCAATTCTAGTCCTAACCCTGACAACTATTAGGCTATGACCCTAGGCGACTCATGGCCCCCCTGTTACACCTGTTTGCTACGCCACTGACAAACCAGTGCGATAATGCAGTCAAACTGTCATTACAGTAAATATTCTTCAATCTGCTGTTATCTGAAAGAAAAAAAGCCGAAAAGATCAAAGGAATTCACCACTTTGAGAAAACTATAAAAGCTGCAAATTTCATTTTTCGGATTCATAACGTCATTGAAATTCTAACACTGCATGCAAAATCTCAAATTTGAATGTAAAGTCTTTTTTGAGAAAATAAAGTTTTTCTGTGGGCATGAATTTTGGAACGAACTATAACAACAGCATACTATATCAGGAAACACCACTGCTTCGAATTGGGGAAGGCGAAAAAGATCGTCAATATCGCTCTCTGTTTGTTTTTAAATACAGTATTCGTCCACTTCTTTGGGATCGGACTATCTGATGGAACAAATGGTGGGGAGCAATCTTTAGAACTGATTTCAGTTTCTGTTTGCATGAATGCACAAATAACTCATCAAAGTTCATGTATTGTCTGTTACGTAGATAGCAGTCTTTTTTGATAATAGCGTTATTAATTTTGTTCTTGCCATGCTCCTTTGTATTTCCTCCCCAGGCTGTACCACACGTCTCCTCTTGTCATCTAAGAGGGGTGGGAGTTGAATCGGAAGGGAGGGTGTGCAGGGACTATTTTTTCTTGTCTGGTTTCCATTAGTATATCAATACATTGTTGTTTCTTCCAGAAAATATTGGTGTTTTTGTATCGATGTGCCTGTGGAGATGGTAGGATAAAGCATCATGTGTGTAAGAATTCATGATTCAATAATAATTTATTGTGTCACCTATTCTTAAGGTGGAGATAGAGTGGACCCACACTCACAATTCACACTACTTCCACATTTTATGTGGTTGAACCGTGAAACGAATGTGATATGAAATCTCAAGCAGAGTGAGTTCACAAGCCGTTCTCACTGGCCCGTCTCGAGACTCGTATCTGACACGGTTCATTTCCGTTCAAGATGCCGTCAACAGTTGTCGGTGTTTCTTGTTTGGGACTCATGATGCTTTATTGGCTCAAATACAGACACGTCATTAAAGTCATTTGAATTTTATTAAACATACCTTCTTGTCCAAGTTCCAGAGCGATTTCTGCCCATTGCTTTTGAACGAATATATGCGGTTGGAATATTTACTGGATGTTTTGCCATATAAAGCTTTACGCTTTTCTAAGACCGCAATCAATGCTTCAAGTTCATCCATGTTGATTTTCAGGAACAATACACACTCACTGGTATCACACTGAATTTGAAAAGAACAACACAATCACGTGTCGACCGACCACGCCCCCCCCCCCTCCCCCGGTCGTCATTGCGTCATCCTACCCGGATGGACCGAGGACGAAATTTAGTGCAGCGGTAAAAATGTAATCACGGTGTACGTGTGTGGAAGATGAGGAGACACCGTGAACTTTCAAACGGTTGTTTGTAGGCTGCACTCCGCTCGCTTACAACGGTTTTATAGAGTTTTTGTGCAACCGGTGAGGAAGCAGTGCGAAGTTGTACGAAATGTGAGGTCACTCTGTCTCGACCCTCACTTCACACATTTGAAAAAAAAGAAAACAACATCAAAAAACTCGCTGAGATTGTGGATCGCACCTCTCAGCATCAGAGTACATTAATGACAAGTGTTTAGCTGTTATTTTTAATTTAAAAAAAAAAAAAGTAGGTCATTTTGAACATTTTCTTGATGGGATTTTAACCATGTCTGAGATCTTCGAATGGTGGGTATAACTTAGCTATTATTCTCTGAAAGTATGGGGTAATTAGGCTGCAGTGTAAAATACATTTCCTTATTTATTGGCTTCATAAATTTACACATTCCGTTTGTAGGACATGTAATTATTTGGTCGGGGGAAACATTTACTTCAATGAACACGTATTTATTCTAGGGGGAACGTTTACTTCATAGTATCTGGTCGGGGAGGGGGGGGGAGGGGAGGGAGGTGATAAAGTGCTATTCGTTCCTCAGGATCATAGTAAACGTTCCCCCGGACGAAGTACAACGTCACCCCCCCCCCCCCCAAAGAACGCTTATTTAAAAAAAACTACCAAAAATCGTTATTGATACAGAATTAGGATTCGAGGGTTTTTATGGTGACAGTTCATCGAGTTTTCACGGCTTCACGTGAAAATTATTTTAAAATCTTCATTTTTGGCGAAACTTTGGGAAATTTTACTACGAAGTATTTGTTCCGGGGGAATGTCCACTACGGGGGACCAAAATATACTTCGTTCCAGTCCCGATGGTTTCTATAATATTTTTATCATGCAAGATACGCGATGGTTAACTCTGACCACATTTACCATCAAATAAGTGCTGTGTAAGCCCCAAAAACAGAAATCTACATGTATAAATACCAGGGTTCATACAAAGTCTTGAAAACTAATTTTAAGGACTTTTTAAGGACTTCCTAAGGACTCACAGTAAACAAATTAAGGACCTGTGTGCCTGTGACCAAGAAATATTTCAACTATACAAGTGGTGTGCAGCACTCATCGAAACGGGATGTTTCTATATCCAGAGTTCGAACATAGTAAATTCACTCTGAAAAGTTCAGTTATTTCAAAGTACCAATTATCCAGTGTGCAATTGGAAGATATTTGAATCTCAAATGTTTCAACTGAAACACAAATTTTAAGGACTTCGGCATCATTTTCAGAATTTAAGGACTTTTTGAGTACTTATTTTTTCTTTTATGAAAATTAAGGACTTTAAGGACTTTTAAGGACCTGTGTGAACCTTGAAATACCCTATCCTATACATCCCTCCCTCTCTCTCTCTCTCTCTCTTTGTGTCTCTTCTTCTCCCTGTCCGACTGTCTGTCTATCTTTCTCTCTCACTCTAAAAAATCTCTAAAATCGAGCGGACGTACCTTGTGGATGGCACATTTTGCAAAAGGTATCACTTTTATTTTTCAAAATGTTTAAGGAAGGCCTGTGTGTGTGTGTGTGTGTATGTGTGTGTGTGTGTGCTTGTGTGCGTTCCAGGCAGACCCTTTTTTTTTAAAGGGGAGGGGGGGGGGTTAGTAAGCAAACAATTGAATTCTTAGCTTGAGAGAGGGTTGAGGTGACGTGTTTGTTGTTGTTTTTTTCTACACACACCACGACCTGTGAGTTCAGTGAACAAAATTCTCCTTACGTACTCGATCTTGCTACAAGCTGTGGAATAACCCCCCGTCCCCCCCCCCCCCAAAAAGTTACATGCATTGTCTTTGTATTCTGAAGTCCCACATTGAGAAACCCTGATTTAATAAATAATAATAATAATAATAATAAGTCATTTCTATAGCGCCTGATTCCACAGAAAAGTGCTCTAAAGCGCCTAACAGTTCTCTCAGTCACACAACACACATTTTCATCAACCTATACATAATCACTGTCTCAAGAATGTTACATTATTATCCTGCGTATACACTTTTGTAAACAACGCTGTTTTAAGTTTTCTTTTGAATTGGATCAAGCTGTTTGAATGTTTCACATGATCAGTCAAGTCGTTCCACATTTCAGGTGCACACACCGAAAAAGCTCTTTCTCCCATGATTGATCTTGATCTGGGCACTACTAATAAATTTGCTTCTGCTGATCTCAATTTATTTTTTTGGGTGGAATGTATTTTTCAATGAGCTCTGAAAGATCTTCTGGTGAGCTTTAACCTCTGTGCACATGGATGGGTTTCACTCTAGTAATTAACTAGTAAGTATATTTTGACAACGACATAGTTTTACTTCTAACTTCAGCATTATTGACTGTTAAAAAAAAAAAAAAAAGGTATCCGGAGTCTCTCAGAATAAATCTTTTCTCTCTCTCTCTAGCTCTCTCTCTCTCTCTCTCTCTTTCTCTCTTTCTCTCTCTCTCTCTCCCTCTCTCTTTCTCTCTCTCTCTCCCCCCATTAAAAAACAAAAAGCACAGCCATATCTTTCTTTCAGTCTGTCAAAACCAGCCAGATTGATGGACGGAGTGTCTGTCTGACTGATTGGTTGTCTGGTCAATGCATGATGCTCCCGACCCCCTCCCTTGCACCCCTTCTTCATGCCAATATCGCCCTCCTCTATATGTTGTTTTACTGTCCTGGACTTGAAAATTTCAGCACTAAAAGAACTATTCTCTCACCATGTTTTCATCTCGTCAGAAATCCCTCCCTGCATCCACACACGAATTAATGACGACAGACCACACTGGCGGTTGACAACGTTCGCACCGCTGATGGATGTGAATAATACCAATGTTATTCAGGGTGCGCAATGATTAAGATTGGGGATACCCGTATTCTGTGGTGAATCAATCACCATGGGGATGCCAAATTCTTGTCTCTCTCTGAGTTCGACTCACTTATTTAAACCAAATTACATGCCCCCTTGATCTTAAGATTAACTCCAGATCAATATATTACATATGTACAAATTCCCTGCTTCTATTCAATATCATAATCCGAGAGCCATGCTGGAGGCCGCCTTAGCCGTCTCGGGTTCCGCCGTTGTTCATCAGGCTGGTCACGCACTAGCTCCTCGTTTTCAGCTTCAGATCCTTGTGGTCCATCGTTGTTCTCTTCAACTCGATCGGCTTCTGTTTCTTGTTCTTGTTCTATCACTCTCCTAATGTCAAGGATGTGCCGAGGCGTACCGTCTACCACCACATTGTTCACAGAGTTAATTCCAGTCACCGTTCCCTTCTTCCACTGTGTTGTGCAACGATTGTTAGGTGGTTTGACCCATACCTCATCACCAATCTTAACGCATCCACTTTTCACGAGAGATTCATCCTCCTGTTCAATGCGGGCGGGATTACCCCAATCATATTGGTAAACTGCTTGGAACGGCACGGAATTTGAATCAGTCCCATACCTTGGAGTAGAGTTATACCAAAAGACCGCCTCTTGTGGAGAAATGGAACATCGTTCTGCAACAGCTTTGATAAACCGGTGATTCCGCTCAATGATCCCGTTCCCGCTTGGCCGATAAGCCGCCCTAAACAACCCAACAACGTTCCATCTGTTCAACAGGTTTGTCACAACTTCAGAGTGAAACGCCAGTCCGTTATCCATAAGAACCTCCAACACCGGTCCTCTCTCCAGAAACACTTCTTCCATGATTTCTGCTACGGCCTCACCAGTCTCACGGTTCAATTTTCGCCATATTGCAAACCTTCCGGGGCCACAATCTATGATTGAGAGATACGGAATTCCATGATAATGTGTAACATCAATCGCCAGTCTTCTCCAATTTTCATAAATACTCAATTGACCTCTTTCGTGAATACGTGGAGCAGGATCTATTGATTGGCACCTTGAGCAGCTTCTCACGACATTTTTCACAGCCTCTCGACTTACGTTTGGCATTGACTTTCTTGCCAGGAACAGAGTGCGATCGACGCCCATATGGTGCATCTCATGAAGCGTACGCAGGTTTACATATCCTGCCGCACAAATACTTGAATCATCTTGGCTCATCTTACTAATTGGTCTGTTAATCCATTCCTTCTTCACTCTTGTAAGAACATCGGCCTTATTCTTGGAAGTTGAGACCAACGTCACGGTAACGCTGATGTTGAACTCATCAATCAGACTCTCCAAAACTCTCAACCGTCGCTTCACTAGCAACTCAGCGGCCCCTTTGGTGTGAAACCGTCTCTCAGCGGTGAGAATAGTTTTTATCCATGCGCTAACTGTGGCGGAGTCTGTTACAATCTCGATTTCCGTTAGTCCCCATTTTATAGCCATATTTACGCCTTTCATCACAGCTTCCAGTTCTGCAACATTGATATGGCTAACATCGGAAGGTTTTCGGAGCCACGCTGCATCTTCCACAACACTGTTGCCAATTTCCAAACATGCTCCAAGTGCAATGTTGCTCGCATCACACCATACAATCCCTTTCACTTTCTCATGAACCTGCCATATTCCGGTCACCGGGTCATTCTCTTTCACCCTTTTCAGGACATCTTGTAACATACAAATAACATCTTCAGCCACCTGCTCCTCCCATCCTATACAACCTGCCTTTCTCTTGATGTAACTTGCTGCCACTCTCAGCCATCCAGCCACAGGATAATGCCCAACGAGCTTTCCGCAGATCGAAAATAGTTCTCTCTTGGTAAGACACGTCACCTCTTCAGGCAGTTCGTTCCCTCTGGTAAAAACCAGGACGCCACAGTCATTGGTTTTCAATCGCAATCCAAGAGCCGCGCCGCCCTCCAGTGATTCAGGGGGTTTTGTCACAAGTCCATATCTGTTAAGATGACTGATCAGCTCATCGGGTGTCACCTGGTTCTCATCAACCAATATGTCGTCAATATATGATTTCGTCCCAGCCTTCACCTTTTCTGATTTTGCGAGAACCGTCTTCAATATTTTCGACATTATACGTGGCGCTGAATTTAACCCAAAGCCAAGTCTTGTTAAACAGTAGGTCTTGCCCTTGTAATTTACGAGCTGATACTTCCAAAGCTCCTTATCCATGTGGATTTGTAAGTAAGCGGACTTCAAATCAACAATTGTTCCGGCGTCTGTTTGTCTCCATTCCCGCAGAGTTTCACTGCACACGTCTGTTACATCGTCGCCTGTATGACAACTTATATGCAAGTTGAGTTCTCGAAAGTCAAGAACCGGTCGCACTTTGTTCTTTGTAGGTTGTTGCACGGCCATCAGTGGGATAATGCCACTCTTAACAGTCTCTCCCCATGGTACCAAAATTCCCTCATCAATCCACCGCTGAACTTCGTTATGAAAGCCATCCCCCACTTCACCCTGAAGATTTCTGTCGTAACAGCCTACTCTGTTCATTAACACCGGAGGAGATGATTTCCACTTCCACTTAACAATCCACTTTTCTCCATCAAACTCAGCTGTAAAATCGACATCTTCAATTGAACTGCATGATCCATCTTTAACTCTATGTCCCATCCCACTAACAGACTTGTCTTCCATGTAGGTTGGTTTCTCACCCAAATTCTCATCACTGCCCGGTGCCTCTTTCGCCACAGAACAACTCTCAAAACCAAACCTAACAGTTCCATTTCGGACAGTGACGCCTTTCATTTTCTCAATCAAATCCATTCCCAAGACGATAGTTATATCTCCAAAGACTGAATCCGATACTATGGCATGACTCTCTACTTCAATTCCCCGTAGCTCTATCCGGAGCAATTGCTTTCCCTGGCACCTTACTTTTGATCCATCAAAGGCCACCATGAAGGTCTCACCATCACAACTTCCGACAGCCTTCGAGCTAACAAC
>OZ007580.1:51084514-51089514 GCA_963931925.1 Onchidella celtica
CTGGATCACCGTAGTGCGACCCGGCAAATCCGTAACAACGTCCGGGAATGACGCTAACAGGGTCTCAAGTTCCCTACTCCTTGAACTCGTAAGGTCAGGGTTAATTTTAACGTCCCTGTAACCTTGTGTCGGAGTTAACTCCGGCAATTGAATTTGTAACTCTTCCTGCGCCTCGGTGTCGCTTACGTCACAGTCCGACCGGTCTACGACCCCCGTACAAGCAATAGAGAAGACAGTCTCCTCTGGTCTTGTCTGTGCACACAGATACTGTGGTCTCTCATAAAATCTCTGTAGCATATTAACATGGAAAACCTTACTCGCTCCATCAATGTGGATAGCGTAATCTACCTTTGAAACAACTCGCTCAATAACATAAGGACCTTTCCATGTCATCAATAACTTATTATGGTCCGTAGGTAACAACAACAGAACCTTGTCTCCTGGCTTAAAAATTCTCAGTTTGGAACCTTTATCTTTATAGTCTTTTGCTCTCTTCGAAGCGATACCAGAAGCTTCTTCTGCCCTAGTGCGCGCTGAAGATAATCTTTCTCTTAAATCAACAAGGTACTGAAACCTTTTTAAACGGTTCCGAAACCGTGGGGATCTTTTGACGAGGAGCCTGGGGTGAACGACCCTTACGCGTCGTCTTTTGGCACGCACTGCACGTCTTACAATATAAACGTACATCTCTGTATACTGACGGCCAATAAAAATCTTTCAGAATTCTCTGCTTGATTCTAGCACTTCCCATATGATCCGCTAATGGAACATCATGGGCCAGACGCAATACTGTAGCAATTAACGACCGTGGCACGACGACCTGCTTTTGAACGGAAGCCGCTGTGACGTACATACGGAACAGAATGCCCCCCTGGACAAAAAAGGAGGACGACCCGTTCTTATATCTCCTCGTTTTCTCGGTTCGCGCTTCCCCAAAACATGGGTTTAATGATGGGTCCTCCCTTTGTAATCTCGCCAAGCGCTCCGGCGTGATGTCTAGGTTGACCGCTGGCGTAGCCAAAGGTCTAATCTTGTCTTTATCGGCTAACCGTCGGCGTGTTTCGACCGCGGCGCAAAAGTCAATACCTTTTGATTGCGACCATGCTTGCACGTTCTCATCGGAAGGGGAAACTACCCGTGATACATTCCCAATGATGAGCTGGGCGCCTGGAAAACAACCAACGACTGCTTCGACTTCCCCGCTAAGGAAAGGTGTATCTATCATTATTTTTGCCATGGGTAATTTCTCAATGGCCCCCGAAAATTGGATGCACGGGACAGTCTCACCTGTAAGCTGTGAATCCCGAATGCAGTCCCTATGCACTCCCACAACGGTAGATCCTGTATCTCGTAAAACCGAGACCGGTTCGTCCCCAACAAACCCCGGATAAACCCTAAGACCACCTCCTGTATGACATGAATTTATGACGGGGATCTTTCTCCCACAAGGTAAAACACCGGAAGATAATAACTTCTCACAACTGGGACACTTAGAATACTGTCCGCCTCCGTTGTCCGATGCAACACACGCAGCCGCATGATGAAATTTATTTGGGGAGCATGGACTGGAGCCACTGTCCACGTTCGCCGCTATCCTACCTGCCGGGCAGTTCACGCTGATGTGATCTGCTCTTCCGCAGTTCCAACACTTCGCGGCCCTACACTCGCGCGAAAAGTGACCCACGCGTCCGCAAGTCCAACACTCCGCTCCCTGTGCTGCTCTAGGCCTGGGTCCCCGTGACCCCTCGCGACCGGAACTAGAGTCCCTATGCCGTCGGTCATCGGCAAAGGTTACAACTCGCCCCCGGCCATTACCGCGACCTAGCCCTCCTGCTCGGTCAAACTTACCGGATCCATACGCCGGTGATTGGTGATAGCCCCTATGCTGCCCCTGGGCTTGCCCACTATAGGCACCACGCTGACGCGACCTGTCCCTAAGTCCTGCCGGCGACCCCTCGACAACGGCGACGTACCCCGCATCTTGGACGTACGCCCTGGCGACTGGTTTGGACGGATGCGCCGTACGGTATGCCTCCGCCAACTTAGACGCCTCCTGCACCGTCGCGGGTTCGTTCTCTTTCAGGAAAGCCACCAGATCCTTGTGGCACGACGCGTACAGCTGGTCACGGATCATTAGGTCTTTCAGTTTAGCGAAATCCGTGCCCACATGCGCCAAGTCTACCCAGTTCGCGAAATACTCCGTTAGTCTCGCGACGAAGGCAGCAAAGTCCTCCCTGGTATCTGCACGTGCTCGCCTAAACTGCTCCCGGAAATATTCCTCGGTACGCGCAAATCGGCGAAGCAGCAAAGCCTTCAGCTTATCGTAGTCTTGCACGTCTTCGCGCTGTAGCTCTTTAAAGTAGGTTAACGCTCGCCCCTGCAATAGCGATGCCAGGTACGTGGCCCATAATTCCTTATTTTCCCCCCATTGCAATTGTGCGTTCAGTTCGAACCTGTAAAGGAAGGCGTCTATGTCGTCCTTCCGGTCGTCGAACGTAGGGAGCTTAATCCTAACGCCACCTTTATTGTGTACCTGCCGCTCAGCCGTTACCGCTGGCGTATTCTTCTTGAGTTCTAACTCCGCAATCTTTACTTGCGCCTCTATCTCCTTTAACTTTATCTCCCTCTCTTGCTCCTGAGCCTTAGCCTCCCTTTCCTGTTGCTTAAACTCCCTTTCCTGTTCCTGAGCCTTTTTTTCCTGCTCTCTATCCTTAGCACGCTCATCGCGCATTTCTGCCTGCTGTTCTTTAATCCAGCCGCGTAGCTCTTCTCCTTCCAGGCCAAGTTCCTTACCCAACTTCATTAGTTGTTGGAGTTCCGCCATTTCACAGATTTATGGTTATGGTATGTATACTATGAAAACGGCTACCCTGTCGGTATGATCACTAGCAACACAACCAGAGACCTGAGATCACACCAGGTATAACAATACCCAATTGTCTCAAATACAATTCAGAAATTTACGTACTTCCCAACTAATTCTATATTTATAAAATGTATTGCCCTATTAACAATAAAAAAGAGTAGAAAAGACAATAATAAGGAAATTCAGTAGAAGGACCACAAGTACGTCAAGGACAACGAACCAGACTAGGACAAAGCTTCTACAAAAAAAAACTATAATGGAAAAAAAGAATGCAACCTACTACGCCGATTACACAACAAGGTACGAACAAGAACAGAGTCTGAAAAAAAAGAACGTATCTATAGATAGGTAGAAAGAGGGACAAGAGAATACGTCTTCCTGCGGAACAGAGAAGATATCGACGCTACAACTAAACAAAAATACAGGTCCCTACAGAACTGGTCACTGTGATGAACGAAGTTCCAAAGTT
Organism: Onchidella celtica; assembly: GCA_963931925.1. NCBI lineage: Eukaryota > Metazoa > Mollusca > Gastropoda > Systellommatophora > Onchidiidae > Onchidella > Onchidella celtica. The sequence continues at coordinate 51,087,850 of OZ007580.1, forward strand.
TACCACACCTTTTTAAAAGGATAAACTAAGTTCAACACAGCAAACCCGCGCCACCGCCCATATAATCAATTACGACAAAAACAGCAAAAACAGGGAAACAGACAGATGAAAAGACAGCCCTTAATCCAGGGTACAAAATTTTAGACTTTTACTTAACTTTCAGCCTTATGAGTTTAAGTCCTCGACCTAATCGGAGCTCTGGCTGCTTGTCTCCTCAGGCTGCACGCACACACTCTGGAAAGTTTAAATACACATTAATACCTATTCATAGCAATACATGCATCAATACATATTATTATTCATAAACATACATAAATCATATCATCATGACATTCCCATTCATCCCACGAACAAGGACAACAGCACGAATTCCTAGCACAACAGAAAAACAACTAGATATAACGAATACACAATGTCAAAATGACCACAGGTAAACAGGACGAGCCCCCAGTGTCACAACGGACGAGCCCCCAGTGTCACAACGGACGAGCCCCCAGTGTCACAAATCCCAGACTGGGAGATGTAATAGTTTATGACAGGACGACAATCACGAACAAACAGTTTAACACTTAACAAAACAATCCATCAGACTCACACATTTATTAAACATAATTATGCATATAATTACGCAATTACATACATTATATTATTGAAATGCACTGCCGTACAACGGCCTTATTCTCACACACACTCTCCCTCGGATCCACAATCCGGTAGTTACTCCTAAAGGCACTTCGGCCTCAGCCTCTCCCCTCAGGGTCTTAATAGTACATTAATGATTCACTGGCACCGCAGTCTCTCAATATCACCTTCCTATTGTCATACACCTTAGCACTCCCCTAGCACCTCCGCAGGGCAATAACACATTATTATTTCCATAGCCATCAACATGGCAACAACATAATATCAGTTCACTAGCCTATCAACATGGCAACAACATAGTATCTCATTCACTCTCATATCTACGTCCCTGCCCGTGGCCTGACTGCCACGACTTTATGTGCCTCTACTGTCCTGCACTGACAGTCTCACTTCTGGCCTATGTCTGGCCTCCGGCCCTATGCTGGCCTATCACTTGTGCTCCTCGAGGTGGCTCTTCGGCCCGTCCCCGACACCAGTCATAACTGGAAAGACTCTCACTAGTCTTCTCGACTGCTTCCTTTTATCTCTGCCCGATGGGCTATTATTCACAGATCCGCTCCCTAGGACCTTCTAACTTGCAGTGATAGTTATACAGCGCTTTCGCCTCCTTCAGACCCCGCCCCACTACTCACAACAGCACGCTTAACTTGCTGTCTACTGTGAGTCATTCTTACTCTACACCCGCTCTGTAGCAATCCCCTTAATTGCACTCACTCCACTCGTGACAAGATAGATAGATAGATAGAAAGATAGATAGATAGATAGATAAATAGAAAGACAGAAAGAAAGAAAGATAGATAGATAGATAGATAGATAGATAGATAGATAGATAGATAGATAGATAGATAGATAGATAGATAGATAGATAGATAGATAGACAGACAGACAGACAGACAGACAGATAGATAGATAGATAGATAGACAGATAGATAGATAGATAGATAGATAGACAGATAGACAGATAGACAGATAGATAGATAGATAGATAGATAGATAGATAGATAGAAAGATAGATTGATAGAT
>OZ007580.1:51092014-51197014 GCA_963931925.1 Onchidella celtica
CATCAGTTGGTCGCAGTGACTGGGCAAGGGCGGACGTTTGGGGATGACATTTTCCCTGCTTGTCCCAGTGAATCGTAGGCGTGGCTGACTGAGATGTGTCATCTGGAGCTCTCTGGCCCGAGATGGAAGTCACAAATTGGGTGTTATCAAAGATAAATTTATTTGTGTACATGTACAACCAGTAACTGTTCCCTTCATTGAATGTGTTTTAAAATAGGAAGTAATCTACAGCAATTGGACAAAGACCAGGTACCCACGACATCGACTTTGCAGTGTTATAAAACCATACAGATTGATTATTAGCTATTTTACTTAGGGGAAAACACGTTATAATTATGCTAGGAGGGATAAAAAAAACAACAAAGAAACAAATAAACAAAAAAACGACACTCTGATGATGTCCAGGCACTCTGGGATAACATCTGTACAGTTTATTTGTTGTTCCTTTTTCGTCACGCCCGCCCACTCGTGGATTGGACAAAATCTCAGACATTGAGAAAATGTTATTTATAAATATTATTATAATGTGTTTGGGTTACTGTAATGATCCCATGCACCGCAATGGATGGTATGAAAAACTTTAAACATTAAAAATTTTTTTTTTAAATTACACCACATAGTTTTTACTTTTCTTTTCTTTTCTTTTTTATTTAACTACACTACAATGGACAGGTAGTTAGTGATTGATTAGTTAGTCAGTTACTTATCAGTCAGTCAGTCAGTCAGTTAGTCAGTCAGTCAGGTAGTCAGTCAGTCAGTTAGTCAGTCAGTTAGTCAGTCGGTCAGTTAGTCAGTCAGTCAGTTAGTCAGTCAGTCAGTTAGTCAGTCAGTCAGTCAGTCAGTTAGTCACTCAGTCAGTCAGTCAGTTAGTCAGTCAGTCACTTAGTCAGTCAGTCAGTTAGTCAGTCAGTCAGTTAGTCAGTCAGTCAGTCAGTCAGTCAGTCAGTTAGTCACTCAGTCAGTCAGTCAGTTAGTCAGTCAGTCACTTAGTCAGTCAGTCAGTTAGTCAGTCAGTCAGTCAGTTAGTCAGTCAGTCAGTCAGTCATTCAGTCAGACAAGTAGTTAGTTAGTGAATGAGTTAAGATTGTCCGGGTTTCACTGATATCCCCATCCACTGCCACTCAGTCCACCCCACCCCCACCACCAATAAATCTTAGACCTCATTGACGCCTTTGACTAAGCTGTCACTACACTAAGGGCGTGGTCTATGTATGCATGACTGCATTCTGGGGGGGGGGGGGGCAGGTGATGGTGTGGAATGTACTCTCTCTCTCTCTCTTTCCTGTCAATGCCTGTAGTCTCGTGCATTCTTCATCCTCTCTCTCTCTCTTTCTCCCCCCCCCCCTCTCTCTCTCTCTCTCACACACACACACACACATTAAATACTGACCATAAGTGCCAATGATATGGTCTTAATATGTTGTGTATTTATTTATTTATTTATTTATTTATCAGTTTGTTCATTGCGGGCGTCCATCCATTTCTTGTGGTTATGAATCATGACTGTTTCATTTCTAACCAGTTCATTTGTTAATTAATATTGTCCGACCTATTCTTGCAACTGACGAAGTTTTCTGACGTAAATGTGTATGTTCCATGACAAGGATGCCCATGTTAAACCTGGACTTGACTATCTGGTAGTTGGTAGCGGGGGAGGAACACCGAAGTCACAAATAGGACACAAGTTTCTGTTCATTTTTGAGCCGCTTACTTGCCCTGTCACTTCTTTGAACATCCTAGGTGATATAAAAGTTTATTGCACATGATAAAATAATGTTATTTTTTAAAGGGGTCACCAAAGTGAATACAAAGAGCTTAATTTTTTTAAAGATATAAATTAAGCTGTGACATAAATGATTTTATCAAACCTTCCTACATGTGAATCTGTCTCTTCGGTCGTTTAGTTTTCTTTCCAATGTTGATTTGGCTGTGACATAAATGATTTTATCAAACCTTCCTACATGTGAATCTGTCTCTTCGGTCGTTTAGTTTTCTTTCCAATGTTGATTTGGCCAAATGTCTGTCGGCCATGTGTCTGTCGGCCATGTGTCTGACGACCAAATGTCTGTCGGCCATGTGTCTGTCGACCAAATGTCTGTCGGCCATGTGTCGGTCGACCAAAATTAATGTCTGTCAGCCATATCGACGGCGCCCCAAGCAAACCTCTTAAACCCCAATTTTGGACCCCCAACTTTTTTTCTGCTAAACAGGTTTGTTACATAGTCCCCCACATACAGTAAAAATATTAGACCTGAAAAATGATTAGAAGTTAATTAAAACGCATCTTTGCAAACCTCTCAAATCTCCACCTCGTGTATTTGCTCTGAGCGAACCTCGCAAATCTCCAGTTTGACGGCCGGCCAGGTGACACGGGCCACCTGTAATGCGAGATCAATGCCTTGCGTAATCCATAGACAATGCCCACGACATGGCCACACGCCCTCGGTCATCCCAGGTGCGACTAATCCACGACAACTATTGTGTGACACTCTTATAATAATAATAATAGTTCGTCCATCAGGTATGATGATGACCTTAACAACACCAGAGGAATAAAGAACAGAAATTGTTGAGAATTTCAACACATGGACAATAAAGAGAACTAAAGGACACAGAGGACAGAATGGAAAGACTGTTCTTTCATGACTTATGGCTTCTCATGTGACTGATAAGTCCCATTTTTGCCCTGCAGACCCTTCCGCATAAATGACAAGAGTGCTCCGTTGGTTCAGTACCACTGGGCCTTTTCTTGCGCCGTTCTCTTTTTTTGATAGGCTGCTGGACTCTGTCAGCTTCCCATGCTTTGCTGCCTCTGGTAAGGGCCGCCCTCCAATTTGCACGATCAAGCGAGAGCTTTTCCCACTCACTCACATCAATGGCAAAGGCCTTCAGTGATTGCTTGAGAGTGTCTTTGTAACGTCTCTTTGGGGCCCCACCATTCCTCGTTCCATTGGAGAGCTCAGAGAAGAAGATTTGCTTAGGGAGTCTGGAGTCGGGCATTCTGACAACATGTCCTGCCCAACGTAGCTGAATTTTTTTCAGGTGGCAGAAGATGCTCAATTCCTTGGCACGATTGAGGACCTCAGTGTCTGGAATTTTATCCTGCTATTTGATCCTTAGGATCTTTCTAAGGCAGGCCAGATGAAAGTGACACTCTTATAGACCATTAAATTGATATCTGCCAACCAAGGCGGACCTTACATTGTCAATGACGGAGAGCCCGTAAAGGCTTGATTTTTTTTTTTCTGAGCATACTAATAATTATTGTAAGTTACATGAAGTTATATTAATATACTGGCACTTTAAATTCCTGCCTTCCCAATTTCCTTCCTTCCTTCATGTCGACCATATCCCTCTCAGTCATTTGACTCACAAATTCACACATTGGTAGAGATGGAGAAAGAGAGAAAGAGACAGAGGAAAAGAATAAGAAGGGAAAGGGAGTACAAGGGCTATGACAGGAAGATTATAAACATGATGATGATGAACACCTCCGCAGACACACTGCAAACTGTTTAGTTTGAAGACGATTTCTTAAACAGTAAGAACGTAAAAGGAGTACTTTTTTGTTTTGTTTTTTGAAATCAACTGCTCAGTAAAATCATAGTTGTTCATTATAATAGAAGAGTGAAACAATCCCATCATGTTTATCCTACCCTCCCCTTTTCTGGGTTAGGTCAGCGAGAGTGGTTGAGACTCAATACAGGTTAGGTAAGAGAGTGTCAACTGTCAACACACAACCACTGGACCCGGGTGAGCAAGAAAATGTGTTGAACATGGAGACGGAGTGTGGACACAGTCTGAGAAGATGCATGGTCCAGATGTCATCACTTATACTTAAGAATGATGCCACATGGATAATGGTATTTTCTGAGTTCCATCTCCCTATTTGCTTACTCTATAAAAGCATGATAGCCGAATGTGGCCACATCATTTCTGCTTTAGACTGTCATGGAGCCGTTATCCAGAGGTTGCATGCTGGTGGCTTTGAGCCAAAGGCAAAATCTACAAGCAAAGCGCAATTCACCTCCTTCTACACACTCCACATCAGCCAAAAGGAAGAAACGGAAGATAGAGAGAGGTTAGACATGTCTGCCATAGTCTCTGATGTCATTGACAAGAATGGCGAGCTGATGGACCTATCTATAGACTCTGTGCTCCTTGACCCAGACGTCTCATTTACAGAATTGGCCAGGAAATTTGACCACAAGAATGAGAACTTACTTCAGCACTCTACTGCATGGCAATTCCAAGCAGGAGACCCAGTGCTGCTCTCATGTGATAAGCTGACAATGCCGTCACACTTCAGGGAACCATCAGTACCATCATCATCTCATGAGGTGGTGTCATCTTCATCTGCAGAGCCAGTGCCACTCACATTTACAGGAGCAAACCCTCCTCCCCCTGAGCCATCACCACCCACAACTACAGTGGCAGCGTCATCTCCATGTTTAGACGCCGATTTACCCCCACCGCCAGACTGGATGCTGTTACCTGACTCAGAACTACCAAGCCATTAATCAGAGCTACCTCCACCCCTTGATTTTGCTTCCTCGTCCTCAAAGATAGAACTACCACCACCTTTAGCCTCCAAGTGTGCATTTCCTCAGCCAAGTTCCACTTCAGACAGCCCTGCGCCAACAGCACCCAGCGCTACTGAAACTGTGTACAGACATGCAGAAAGTTCTCTATGTCGCCTAAAAGGAATCACAAAAAGGTGAAGCCTACTGCTAAGCCACGCAGAGTCCTTGGAGAGCGTGGTAAATGTAAAGCCGACTGGAAAAACTGCAATGATGTAAGTGACGCTGACAGGATGTCTACATTTGACGGGTTCAGGGCTCTTGGATCCTGGGAGGCTAAAAGATTGTCAGAAACCTGGTTACACTGATCAAGCATGATGAACATAAAACGGTCTTCAAATATTTCCTTCAAACTGGTGACAAGAGGACAGACGTTTGCAAAGTGTTGTTTCTCAGCACCCCGGCTGTTGGAGAATGGTCTTTGAGGAACTGGTGCCTAGTACAAACTGCAGTCACTCCTGAAAGAAAGCGTCGAACATGGCGTGACCGTGGAGTGGAACAGAAGCGCTACTGTCAAGAGTTTTTGCAAAAACTTAATAAAATGCCATCCCGTTACAGCAGGAAAACGACCACCAAACAATATCTATAGAGACAGTTTCATTCACTCCAGAATGTCTTCAGCGCCTACACAGAAACCTGCATCACTGATGGTGTGGCACCTTTATCACGACAAGCATTTTCGAAGATATTCAACAGCAGCAATATCGGCATCTTCCATCCACGAAAAGATCAGTGTGACACTTGTGTCGCCTATGAAAAAGGCAATCTAGAGGAAACTGTGGAATGCTCATCGACAAAAGAAGACAGAGGCTCAGGAAGCAAAGGCTCAGAACAAACATTTGGCCGAGAATGACCAAGACATTTTGAAAATTTTAATGGACCTGCAAGCATTTCTCATGTCTCCTGCATCCAGAGCGTCGGCAATGTACCTCAATGATGGGCCTGATTTTACAGAAAGGATTAAATAAAATTTTCAACTAGATAAATTCATCCAATATTATATTTTGTCTATTTGCAGTGTTAAGAAGTTCCTAATGTGAGTTTCTATTGTATCAGTGCTTAAAATATGCATGTCACCTTTTGCTTTCTTCTCCTTTTCCTGTAACAAACGTGTTACTGTACTTTGAAAAGAAAAAAAAAACTTAAAAAAAAAAGAAACAAAGCAACCAAAATAAAACAAAAAAAACGGAGAAAAAAAGCCTCAAATTTCTTTTCTGGGACCAGTGATGATAATGAGGAAGACTCTTTGGTCAATCTCTGATTCTAAGGTCTGAACCTTATTGACTGATGTATACAATAGGCTGATCACTTTTTGGCACCTGTCAGTCTTGTGCGTCTCGGGGAGTCCTATAACCACCCACAAGCATCGCATCTCGCGCCGAGCTGGTCACGGAGTCGGCGGACCGAGAAATCTGCCTCGAGTAAAGCTCTTAAATCCCCGTTGAGAGGTTAGCTTAGAGCAATTAAGCGACAGCAAAACTCGGATCTCTTCACTTGTAATGGTACTTGCCATCATATACGTATTTGGCATTACTTAATAGGTGTAACATCGGACATTTAGTCCATTTTATTGATTAGGGTTGCCGCAATTCAGTTTTTTGTCTCTCCTGTAAAATTTTCTGAAACTGGCTTACGAGGTTTGCTTAGAGCACCGTCGATATGTCTGTCGACCAAATGTCTGTCGGCCATGTGTCTGTCGACCAAATGTCTGTCGGCCATGTGTCTGTCGACCAAATGTCTGTCGGCCATGTGTCTGTCGACCAAATGTCTGTCGGCCATGTGTCTGTCGACCAAATGTCTGTCGGCCATGTGTCTGTCGGCCAAATGTCTGTCGGCCATGTGTTTGTCGACCAAATGTCTGTCGGCCAAATGTCCGGCCACGATCCTAAGTACGAACCCAGGTACCCAAACATCTGTCCTGTCTTCATTCCAACGATCAGCTCAGGAACATTTGGTCATGCCATCAACATCTAGGCATCGGGAGGTGTGTCACAGCTTTCAACTGGTTCATAGTGCTCACCCAGTCTCTTTCCTTAAGGAAATAACAACAACAGCGAAAACATTTTCCTGTTGCATTTGATGTAAAAGAAATGAACAGTTAATTCACATAGCCTAAAGTTGTACCAAGGAACCAGTGACAGTAATAGCAGAATGGATAAGGCACCTGCACCAAAAACCAGCGGTACCGTTTCAAACCCAGAATCTGGGGACGGAAAAACAAAACGGTGGGTGACGAACACAGAGAGACATGAGCTCGGTATGGCCGGGGGTTCTAGAAGATGTCAGGAAGTGAAAAGACCCAAACATCCAATGCAACAACCCACCCTTCCTCTGAAGATCGTCACTTGTCTCTCTCTACCTGAGGAGGTTCCACTCACAGAAAAATACACGAACATCGTGGCCAAAGACATTCAGCACTTATTAACAACAACAACAACAACAAAAGACCTTATTCGACATTCCACGTAGTATGTTATCTGAGAGCCATTTTTCAAACTATGCGTGGGAAAAAAAATATTGGTTGTGTTGTAAGGGGGACGCCTTAATTAAATTAACATTTTGGGTTAGCATTATCTTTCTTGCGTGATTATGTGACCTGGTGACCATCTTGAAAAAGAGCACAACCCCCATGTTTACAACCTCCCAACAGTTACCAAGATTATGTCCCATCAGTTACTCAAGCTGCTTGTCCCATTGTGCTTAAAAGTAAAAGTTGACTATGTAAGCTTTTTTCTGTATTTTTTTAATGTAAGAAAACATTGTCCACTGATCCTGTTGGTTTCAGAAATTTTGCAGTTTCATTTTGCTATGTAAAAAAAAAGTTGGTATTTTTTCTGTCCCATTCAGTGACCAACTCAAGTGAAGGCAATTGAATGGACTCATCTTAATTTTGCCAGGTAAAACACATTTATATCATTTCTGCACAATTTTTCTGGAGGATTGATAGATCCATTTTGAAATAAATGGTTGGTTATTTATTTAGTGGCTTTTTCTTTCTTAAAAAGTATTGTCTGAACGTCCTGTCAATTACCGTGGAATGTCCCTTCTATAGTTCTACAACTGATAATGGAGTTCAGAGAGCTCAAAAACTGAAAATAACTTTTTGTCAAATTCATTTATTTCATTATTGGACCTGCCTTTGCTAGAAATGGCGATGAAAATAGTTGATGTTTATTGGTTAGATGAGCATCAATCAGCAATCGCTGGGATCTTTAGCGATCTAGAGAAGAAAATTAAATTCCGTATTGCTGAGCTCAGCACAGAAAGTAATTTCCTGGTCGTGGGTTATGGCCCCTTAATGTCACAGGTCACTCACAACTCCTGGGCGGTAATCACACACGGGGAACTGAACCCTCTGCTGTGTGTCGGCCCTTACTGACGTCCAGCAGAGCAGAGAAAATATTACACTAGCTATAAAGTAAGTTCTCGCTGACTTCTCATCACACCACATTTGTCTCCTTTCTCGAAATCGTAGTCTCTTTGCTAGCAACAACAATCTTATTATGTATAAAAAAAATATTATAGTGGCTGGAGTAATATTCACGGTAGTGCCATTTCGGCACTTTTTTTTTTTTTTTCTCAACGCTACAACCTAAATGACAGTTTCAACAATCATAAAATTAATTTTGTCAAGTGTCAACTAATTCTAACCCAGTCGCTCCTGTATTGATTTGCTGTATTAATTCAAGTTTTAGGCAATTTCTTTAAAGAAGTTGTAAAATTAATGTAAATTAGAATCATCTCTTTTTGTGCTCCCTTTGATCAAGCCGACTGCACGGAAAGACTGGTACTTGACAAGCCTTCAGTTGGTGCGACCTGCATGAGCTCTGAAGCAAGATTGCAGATTTGATGGGAAATTGTCACGACCAGAGAGGGAGAGAGAAGGTGGGAGCACAGGTTTATCCCGGGTAATGCAGGACACATCATAGGGCACAGAAAATAATAGTAGTAATAGAGAACAGCCTTGTCCATGAACACCCATGACCTTGTCAGAAACTTGCAGTCCATGCCAATTGAAATAAATGACAGGCTAATGACACTCAGGATCCCAGTTGGGAAAAGCCAGTCAGCCACCCTCATTAGCGCATATGCGCCCACCATGACAAACCCAGATGAAGCCAAAGACAAGTTCTATTCTGATCTTGGTACGCCAGCATGGTATCAGTGGGCGTGCACCTGTCGGTGCAAACGGCCACAGCGGAGGAGGTTTCATTAACCCAACGGCCACATGCTAGGGCACAATGTGACCCTCAGTACTTGAGTCCTTCATATTGGCCCCCGGTAGCGGTGTGGTCATAGGCTTGTTTGCCTAAATCACAGATGAAGAATTGAGCAAACTTCCCGGACGCATCTTCGAAGCTGGCGGCAGCAGGCCAGTGGTTGATTGATAGGGCAGATGGCAATATACCGTCACTCTGGCCTGGATATCGTGACACAGAGCATCCACCAGTATTGGTGTTCTTTGGTTTGGGTCTTTCACCCTAGTCAGTTGGGACTGCGAGGCTGTGGAGTAGCCTACAGGCAGCCGGTCAGGCAATATGACTGTCCCTCTGGCATCCTCCTGCACCTGGATACATTTCCAGTCGTCTTGACCCTGTCTTGCCACTTGGATAAGTTGTGTCCAGGCGAGAGAGTGAGTCTGATGTTTGCGCAGCTCTTTCTGACTAAAAACAAATTCTTTGCGCCAGTCTGAACACTCACCTCGTCTTCTTTCATCTTTGTCTCGTCTTCTTTCCTCTCAAAATTCCAACGGCGATGGGCGAGTGTGTCACGAGTGGAGTGAGTGCAATTAAGGGGATTGCTACAGAGCGGGTGTAGAGTAAGAAGGACTCACAATAGACAGCAAGTTAAGCGTGCTGTTGTGAGTAGTGGGGGGGTCTGAATGAGGCGAAAGCGCTGTATAACTATCACTGCAAGTTAGAAGGTCCGACGGAGCGGACCTGTGAATAAGAGCCCAGCGGTCGGACATAAGTGAAAGCAGTCGGGAGACGGATGAGTGTTGTTCCAGTAATGACTGGTGTCGGGGACGGGCCGCAGAGCCACCTCGATGAGCACAGGGGATAGGCCAGCATAGGGCCGGAGGCCGCACATAGGCCAGAAGTGAGGCTGTCAGTACAGGACAGTAGAGGCACATAAAGTCGTGGCAGTCAGGCCACGGACAGGGACGTAGATATGAGAGTGAATGAGATGCTATATTGTTGCCATGTTGATAGGCTAGTGAACTGATACTATGTTGTTGCCATGTTGATAGGCTAGTGAACTGATACTATGTTGTTGCCATGTTGATGGCTATGGAGATAATAACGTGTTATTGCCCTGCTGAGGTGCTAGGGGAGTGCTAAGGTGTATGACAATAGGGAGGGGATATTGAGAGACTGCGGTGCCAGTAAATTATTAATGTGCTATTAAGACCCTGAGGGGAGAGGCTGAGGCCGAAGTGCCTTTAGGAGTAACTACCGGATTGTGGATCCGAGGGAGAGTGTGTGTGAGAATAAGGCCGTTGTACGGCAGTTCATTTCAATAATATAATGTATGTAATTGCGCTATTATATGTATAATTATGTTTAATAAATGTGTGAGTCTGATGGATTGTTCTGTTAAGTGTTAAACTTGTTTGTTCGTGATTGTTGTCCTGTCATAAACTATTACATCTCCCAGTCTGGGATTTGTGACACTGGGGGCTCGTCCGTTGTGACACTGGGGGCTCGTCCGTTGTGACACTGGGGGCTCGTCCGTTGTGACACTGGGGGCTCGTCCGTTGTGAAACTGGGGGCTCGTCCTGTTTACCTGTGGTCATTTTGACATTGTGTATTCGTTATATCTAGTTGTTTTTCTGTTGTGCTAGGAATTCGTGCTGTTGTCTTTGTTCGTGGGATGAATGGAAATTTCATGATGATATGATTTATGTATGTTTATGAATAATAATATGTATTGATGCATGTATTGCTATGAATAGGTATTAATGTGTATTTAAAATTTCTGCAGAGAGTGTGTGTGCCAGCCTGTAGAGGTCAAGCAGCCAGAGCTCCGAGAAAACGGGAGAAATTTAGATCAAGGGTGAAAGTTAAGTGAAATTCTGAAATTTTGTACCCTGGATTGAGGGCTGTCTTTTCTTCTGTCTTTTTCCGCTGTTTTTCTGTTTTCGTTGTAATTGATTATACGGGCGGTGGCGCGGGTTTGCTGTGTTGAACTTAGTTTATCCTTTTAAAAAGGTGTGGTAAACTTTGGAACTTCGTTCATCACAGTGAACAGTTCTGTAGGGACCTGTAATATTGTTTAGTTGTAGCGTCGATATCTTCTCTGTTCCGCAGGAAGACGTATTCTCTTGTCCCTCTTTCTACCTATCTATAGATACGTTCTTTTTTTTCAGACTCTGTTCTTGTTCGTACCGTGTTGTGTAATCGGCGTAGTAGGTTGCATTTTTTTTTCCATTATAGTTTTTTTTTGTAGAAGCTTGTCCTAGTCTGGTTCGTTGTCCTTGACGTACTTGTGGTCCTTTTACTGTATTTCTTCATTCTTGTCGTCCTATTTTCTTTTATAATTAATAGTGCATACATTTTATAGATATAGAATTAGTGTTACTGTAAAGGTAAATTTTTGAATTGGATTTGAGACAACTGGGTATTGTTATATCTGGTGTGATCTCAGGTCTCTGGTCGTGTTGCTAGTGACCATACCGACAGGGTAGCCGTTTTCATAGTATACATACCATAACCATAAATCTATGAAATGGCGGAACTCCAACAACTAATGAAGTTGGGTAAGGAACTTGGCCTGGAGGGAGAGGAGTTACGCGGCTGGATTAAAGAACAGCAGGCAGAAATGCGCGATGAGCGTGCTAAGGATAGAGAGCGAGAAAAAGAGGCTCAGGTAAAGGAGTTAGAGGCTCAGCAACAGGAGAGACAGGCTAAGGAAAGGGAGCAAGAGATAAGGTTAAAGGAGATAGAGGCGCAAGTAAAGATTGCGGAGTTAGAACTCAAGAAGAATACGCCAGCGGAAACGGCTGAGCGGCAGGTACACAATAAAGGTGGCGTTAGGATTAAGCTCCCTACGTTCGACGACCGGAAGGACGACATAGACGCCTTCCTTTACAGGTTCGAACTGAACGCACAATTGCAATGGGGGGAAAATAAGGAATTATGGGCCACGTACCTGGCATCGCTATTGCAGGGGCGAGCGTTAACCTACTTTAAAGAGCTACAGCGCGAAGACGTGCAAGATTACGATAAGCTGAAGGCTTTGCTGCTTCGCCGATTTGCGCGTACCGAGGAATATTTCCGGGAGCAGTTTAGGCGAGCACGTGCAGATGCCAGGGAGGACTTTGCTGCCTTCGTCGCGAGACTAACGGAGTATTTCGCAAACTGGGTAGACTTGGCGCATGTGGGCACGGATTTCGCTAAACTGAAAGACCTAATGATCCGTGACCAGCTGTACGCGTCGTGCCACAAAGATCTGGTGGCTTTCCTGAAAGAGAACGAACCCGCGACGGTGCAGGAGGCGTCTAAGTTGGCGGAGGCATACCGTACGGCGCATCCGTCCAAACCAGTCGCCAGGGCGTACGTCCAAGATGCTGGGTACGTCGCCGTTGTCGAGGGGTCGCCGGCAGGACCTAGGGACAGGTCGCGTCAGCGTGGTGCCTATAGCGGGCAAGCCCAGGGGCAGCGTAGGGGCTATCACCAATCACCGGCATATGGATCCGGTAAGTTTGACCGAGCAGGAGGGCTAGGTCGCGGTAATGGCCGGGGGCGAGTTGTGACCTTTGCCGATGACCGACGGCATAGGGACTCTAGTTCCGGTCGCGAGGGGTCACGGGGACCCAGGCCTAGGGCAGCACAGGGAGCGGAGTGTTGGACTTGCGGACGCGTGGGTCACTTTTCGCGCGAGTGTAGGGCCGCGAAGTGTTGGAACTGCGGAAGAGCAGATCACATCAGCGTGAACTGCCCTGCAGGTAGGATAGCGGCGAACGTGGACAGTAGCTCCAGTCCATGTTCCCCAAATAAATTTCATCATGCGGCTGCGTGTGTTACATCGGACAACGGAGGCGGACAGTATTCTAAGTGTCCCAGTTGTGAGAAGTTATTATCTTCCGGTGTTTTACCTTGTGGGAGAAAGATCCCCGTTATAAATTCATGTCATACAGGAGGTGGTCTTAGGGTTTATCCGGGGTTTGTTGGGGACGAACCGGTCTCGGTTTTACGAGATACGGGATCTACCGTTGTGGGAGTGCATAGAGACTGCATTCGGGATTCACAGCTTACAGGTGAGACTGTCCCGTGCATCCAATTTTCGGGGGCCATTGAGAAATTACCCATGGCAAAAATAATGATAGATACACCTTTCCTTAGCGGGGAAGTCGAAGCAGTCGTTGGTTGTTTTCCAGGCGCCCAGCTCATCATTGGGAATGTATCACGGGTCGTTGCCCCTTCAGATGAGAACGTGCAAGCATGGTCGCAATCAAAAGGTATTGACTTTTGCGCCGCGGTCGAAACACGTCGACGGGTAGCTGATAAAGATAAGATTAGACCTTTGGCTACCCCAGCGGTCAACCTAGATATCACGCCAGAGCGCTTGGCGAAATTACAAAGGGAGGACCCATCATTAAACCCATGTTTTGGGGAAGCGCGAACCGAGAAAACGAGGAGATATAAGAACGGGTCGTCCTCCTTTATTGTTCAGGCGGGCATTCTGTTCCGTAAGTATGTAACGGTGTCCTCCATTTTAAAGCAGGTCGTTGTGCCAGCGTTGCTGATCGCAACAGTATTGCATTTGGCACATGATGTCCCATTAGCGGGTCATATGGGGATAGCTAGAACCAAAGAAAGGGTTCTTAAAAATTTTTACTGGCCATCGATCCACAGAGATGTGCAAGTCTATTGTAAGACGTGCAGTGCGTGCCAAAAGACGACGCATAAGGGTCGTACACCCCAGGCTCCTCTTCAGAAGATCCCCACGGTCTCGGAACCGTTTAAAAAGGTCTCGATAGACCTTGTTGGCCCCATTCACCCAGCGACCGATAGGGGGAATCGATTTTTCTTAACGGTCATATGTAATGCTACGAGATGGCCAGAGGCGGTTCCTCTGCGGACCATAACGTCGGAGGCAGTCGCGGAAGCGTTGTTTGCAATTTTCGCTAGGGTAGGAATACCAGAGCAAATTCTGTCTGATAGGGGCGCGCAATTTACGTCGCAGATGATGAAGGAATTGTTCCGCTTATTCAGCATACAACCCATCACTACCACCCCTTATCATCCGCAGGCTAATGGCATGTGCGAGAGATTGAACTCGACGTTAAAGTCGATGCTGCGTAAGGTAGCTGCTGATCGCCCTAAAGATTGGGATAGATATATCCCTGCAGTGTTATTCGCGTACAGAGAGGTACGGCAGGAGTCAACGGGATTCTCGCCGTTCGAAATGATGTACGGTCGTAGTCCTAGGGGCCCAACTGATGTTCTTCGGGACATGATGACGTCGCCATCATCGGGAGACGATGAGCAGATTTCGGTGTTTCAGTACCTTGTTGATTTAAGAGAAAGACTATCTGCAGCGCGCACTATAGCAGAAGAAGCGTCTAGTATCGCTTCGAAAAGAGCAAAAGACTATAAAGATAGAGGTTCCAAACTGAGAATTTTTAAGCCAGGAGACAAGGTTCTGTTGTTGTTACCTACGGACCATAATAAGTTATTGATGACATGGAAAGGCCCTTATGTTATTGAGCGAGTTGTTTCAAAGGTAGATTACGCTATCCACATTGATGGAGCGAGTAAGGTTTTCCATGTTAATATGCTACAGAGATTTTATGAGAGACCACAGTATCTGTGTGGACAGACAAGACCAGAGGAGACTGTCTTCTCTACTGGTTGTACGGGGGTCGTAGACCAGTTGGACTGTGACGTAAGCGACACCGAGGCGCAGGAAGAGTTACAAATTCAATTGCCGGAGTTAACTGCGACACAAGGTTACAGGGACGTAAAAATTAACCCTGACCTTACGAGTTCAAGGAGTGGGGAATTTAAGACCCTGTTAGCGTCGTTCCCGGATGTTGTTACGGATTTGCCGGGTCGCACTACGGTGATCCAGCACCAAATAAAGTTGACTTCGGATAAGCCAGTATTTCTTAGACCGTATCCGTTGCCTTTTTCTTCGAGAGATAGAGTCATAAAGGAAGTTGAGTCAATGTTGAAGTTAGATGTGATAGAACCATCAACATCGCCGTATTCATCACCCATCGTCCTCGTGAAAAAACCTGATGGATCGGTGCGGTTCTGTATTGATTTTCGAAGATTGAACACTATTACGGTAGGCGATAGGGAGCCTATCCCGTTTCAGGAGGAATTAATAGCTTCATTGGCCGGGTCCACGTGGTTTTCCAAGATAGATTTGACGAAAGGGTATTGGGAAATCCCGCTTACTGAGGAGTCTAAACAATACACGGCGTTCCAAACGCCCATTGGATTATTCCAATTTAAGGTCATGCCATTTGGGTTGGTAAACGCGCCAGCGACGTTTGAACGATTAATGAGATTGGTGTTGAAGGACATACCTAATGTCGTGTCATTCTTTGTCGATATAGCATGCCATACGTCGACATGGTCTGAGCATATTCAGACACTAACAGTAATTTTTCAACGATTACGTCATTTTGGGTTAACGGCTAAACCCGCAAAGATGGATTTGGCATGTCCAGAGATAGTATTCTTAGGACATATTGTGGGTAGAGGTGTTCAGAGACCTGAAGTAACAAAAATTGACAAGTTAGTAGGGTTGCAAATCCCAAAAACAAAGAAACAAGTCAGAAGCTTAGTGGGAATTTTAAATTATTACAGAAAGTTCATTCCAAATTTTTCCTCCTTGTCATCTTCTCTTACTGACCTTACTAAGAAGGGACAACCCGATAAGGTCCAGTGGACGTCTGAATGTCAGACAGCATTTGATAATTTGGTGACAGCATTATCATCGTCACCCATTCTGATATTACCCGATTTTCGATCTAATTTTATCCTCAGAACGGATGCGTCGGACTCTGGTGTCGGCGCTTGTCTTCTACAGGAGAAGAACGAATGTCTCCATCCTGTATGTTATGTCAGTAGGAAGTTATTGCAGAGAGAAAGAAAGTATTCTGTGATAGAGCGTGAGTGTCTTGCCATTGTCTGGTCCGTCCAGAAACTAGGACGTTATCTCATGGGACGAGAATTTTGTATCCAGACAGACCACAAGCCACTGACATTTTTGTCGAAGAATCGTTCGTCCAGCCCACGCTTGTCTAGATGGGCATTGGCTTTGCAGCCGTATACCTTCGTTATTCAACCAATTCCAGGAACCAGCAATCATATCGCCGACTACCTTAGTCGAGCCTAGGGCAAGATTTCAGGAGCTTATACATCGGAGGACAGGAACAGTGACAGGATCTGTGTGAATGAGTCGACTTTAAAATATTGACATTATAAATATGATATGAAGAATGGTTGATAGGTTGAATGGTTTTTGATTCTGTATTAAGTATGGTGGTTAGTTAGCTATTCATGATGTGACACATATATGCATATTTCAGACCATATTGATCCCCATATTTTCCCCTGAGTTCGGTATTCTATATACTAGGGGAACTGCTAGGTCATTTTTTTTTTAGTATAGGTATTGCTCACGCTCACTCGTTGACAGTCATCTTGATGCGATTTGAAATTAATTGCATTAATTTTTTTGGGGTGGGGGATGATGTCACGAGTGGAGTGAGTGCAATTAAGGGGATTGCTACAGAGCGGGTGTAGAGTAAGAAGGACTCACAATAGACAGCAAGTTAAGCGTGCTGTTGTGAGTAGTGGGGGGGGGGGGGGTCTGAATGAGGCGAAAGCGCTGTATAACTATCACTGCAAGTTAGAAGGTCCGACGGAGCGGACCTGTGAATAAGAGCCCAGCGGGCGGACATAAGTGAAAGCAGTCGGGAGACGGATGAGTGTTGTTCCAGTAATGACTGGTGTCGGGGACGGGCCGCAGAGCCACCTCGATGAGCACAGGGGATAGGCCAGCATAGGGCCGGAGGCCGCACATAGGCCAGAAGTGAGGCTGTCAGTACAGGACAGTAGAGGCACATAAAGTCGTGGCAGTCAGGCCACGGACAGGGACGTAGATATGAGAGTGAATGAGATGCTATATTGTTGCCATGTTGATAGGCTAGTGAACTGATACTATGTTGTTGCCATGTTGATAGGCTAGTGAACTGATACTATGTTGTTGCCATGTTGATGGCTATGGAGATAATAACGTGTTATTGCCCTGCTGAGGTGCTAGGGGAGTGCTAAGGTGTATGACAATAGGGAGGAGATATTGAGAGACTGCGGTGCCAGTAAATTATTAATGTGCTATTAAGACCCTGAGGGGAGAGGCTGAGGCCGAAGTGCCTTTAGGAGTAACTACCGGATTGTGGATCCGAGGGAGAGTGTGTGTGAGAATAAGGCCGTTGTACGGCAGTTCATTTCAATAATATAATGTATGTAATTGCGCTATTATATGTATAATTATGTTTAATAAATGTGTGAGTCTGATGGATTGTTCTGTTAAGTGTTAAACTTGTTTGTTCGTGATTGTTGTCCTGTCATAAACTATTACATCTCCCAGTCTGGGATTTGTGACAGAGTGCGGTGGCAGCAGGTTTGGATAGACTGGAAGCTGTTAGCACAGACCTACACGTTGGTGGCAGTGGGCTATGGTCGCTTCATCGTCGATTGAAGTGGAGGCGTGGGGAGGCAGCACCCACAGTAGCTGAGCAGCCTTTTTTAAGGATAGCACTGCTCACCTCAACTGAGGAAAGGGCTAGAAAAGGTGCCCTAAAGAAAGCCCACTTCACATCACCCTGACTGGTATACCGCGACCAGTGGGGATCCCTTTTTGCGGTCGAAACAAAAAGAAATTCAGCTTACTCAGGCTAGGAGCCTGGAATATACGCACACTACAGGACAACTCAAACAACCCGGAAAGACGCACTGCACTTATTGCCATTGAGCTCAGCAGGTACAACCTGGACATAGTGGCACTCAGTGAGACCAGACTCCCTGATAGTGGCCAACTCAAAGAGCTCAGTGGTGGATACACCTTCTTCTGGAAAGGCAAGGGTGCAGACGAACCGAGACAGCATGGTGTTGGGTTTGCAATTAAAAATGACCTTGTCAGAAACTTGCAGTCCATGCCAATTGAAATAAATGACAGGCTAATGACACTCAGGATCCCAGTTGGGAAAAGCCAGTCAGCCACCCTCATTAGCGCATATGCGCCCACCATGACAAACCCAGATGAAGCCAAAGACAAGTTCTATTCTGATCTAGAATCTGTCATATGCTCTGTCCCGGCAGCTGATAAGCTGATTCTCTTGGGGGACTTCAATGCTAGGGTTGGCTCAGAAATCTCAGCGTGGCCAAATGTTTTGGGCCCTCATGGAGTTGGTTCATGCAATAACAATGGGTTGCGCTTATTTACTTTGTGCGCTGAATTTGGCCTGTTCATTACCAACACAAATTTTAGTCTCCCCGTGAGAAACAGAACGTCATGGATGCATCCCCGCTCAAAGCATTGGCATCTCATAGACTATGTCATTGTGAGGAAGACTGACAGAAAGGATGTCCTTGTAACAAAGGCGATGTGTGGTGCCGAGTGTGGAACTGACCACAGACTCATTGTTTGCAAGCTCAGACTAACATTGAGGCGCAATAGACGCCCTCAAGGGAAAGCGCCACCTAAACGCCTAAATGTTTCAAAACTCTGCTCAGCTGAGAAACAGAGCGAGCTCTCATCAGAACTCTCCTCAAAATTGGATTGCGTGACTTTTGACCCTGAGAACATTGAATAGAGCTGGACTGACCTAAATACGACTGTACACTCTTGCGCCAGCAGCACAGTTGGTTTTCCTGTCCGCAAGCACCAGGACTGGTTCAATGATAATGATAATGAAATCAAAGTGCTCATCAAAGAAAAAAATAGTCTCATCCAAGCTCACTGCAGTGACCCCTCTTCCACAGCAAAAGCTGATGCACTGCGTGCATGTAAGGGTGTACTCCAGAAGAAGCTGAGGAAAATGAAAAATGACTGGCTTGAAGAGCGAGTAAGAGAAACTCAGAAATATGCCGACACAAACAACACTAGAAAGTTCTTTGAGAGCCTCCGAGCTGTGTTTGGACCATCCCGCTCTGGCACTACGCCACTTCTTGCGTCAGATGGTTCAACACGCATTGTTGAATGGAATGCCATAATTCAGCGTTGGGCAGAACATTTCGGAGGTGTGCTAAATCGGCCATCAAATATAAATACTGAGTCCATTGACCGCCTCCCTCAGACTCCTATTAATGCAGCTCTTGCCAAGCCATTCACAGCAAATGAGACCCGAACTGCCACAAATCAGATGTCCTTTAACAAATCACCAGGCGTGGATTCAATTCCTGCTGAGGTGTATGCCTTCGGTGGAGAAAAGCTTATTGAAAGGTTGACCGAGTTGTTCAATCATATGTTGAAAGCAGGGAAGCTGCCACAGGACTTCAAAGATGCTTCAATCATCCATCTGTACAAAAACAAAGGGGACAGCCAAGTCTGTGACAACCATCGGGGAATCTCTCTACTTTCAATTGCTGGCAAATATTGGCAAGAATGCTTCCGAATCGCCTTCTTGATCACCTCTCGTCAAATGACTTGCTTCCCGAGAGCCAATGTGGCTTTCGTAAAGAGAGGGGAACGGCGGATATGATTTTTGCTGCCAGACAGATTCAGGAAAAATGCATGGAACAAAATAAAGCGCTGTATATCACATTTGTTGACCTCACAAAAGCATTTGACACAGTGTGTCGTGAAGGCCTCTGGAAAATCTTGGCGAAGTTTGGGTGTCCACCCGAATTCATCACAATAGTGCGCCAGTTTCATGATTGCATGCAAGCTGCAGTCAAAAGCAACGGCAGTGTTTCAGAGCCCTTTGCTGTCACAAATGGGGTAAAACAGGGTTGTGTCTTAGCCCCAACTCTGTTCAGCATCATGTTCTCTGCAATGCTACAAGAAGCCTTTAGCTCTCCTCATCAAGGGGTAAGCATCAAGTACCGAACTGATGGCAGTCTATTCAACCTCAGGAGACTTCAGGCAAAAACCAAAACCAAAAGTACTCAAATCTGTGACCTACTATTTGCTGATGATTGTGCACTTCTGGCACACGATGAGGATAGCATGCAAAACTGTGTTGATAAGTTCTCTAGTGCCTGTGACAACTTTGGCCTCACAATAAGCACAAAGAAAACGGAAGTGCTCCATCAGCCTACTCCAGACGACAAGTATCCTGTGACCCCAAATATCAAAGTCCATGACAGTCTTCTGAAGGTGTCGGAGAACTTCACCTATCTTGGCAGTACACTGTCTTCCGCGGCTCGTGTTGATACTGAAATTCTCTCAAGAATCAGCAAAGCCAGCTCTGCATTTGGCAGGCTTCGAAAGAGAGTATGGGATGTTGCCGGCATTCGCACAGACACTAAGCTGAAAGTGTACAATGCTGTGGTCCTTCCCACCCTACTCTATGGGGCTGAAACCTGGACAGTGTACCAATCGCATGCCAGAAAGCTAAATCACTTTCATCTGGCCTGCCTTAGAAAGATCCTAAGGATCAAATGGCAGGATAAAATTCCAGACACTGAGGTCCTCAATCGTGCCAAGGAATTGAGCATCTTCTGCCACCTGAAAAAAATTCAGCTACGTTGGGCAGGACATGTTGTCAGAATGCCCGACTCCAGACTCCCTAAGCAAATCTTCTTCTCTGAGCTCTCCAATGGAACGAGGAATGTTGGGGCCCCAAAGAGACGTTACAAAGACACTCTCAAGCAATCACTGAAGGCCTTTGCCATTGATGTGAGTGAGTGGGAAAAGCTCTCGCTTGATCGTGCAAATTGGAGGGCGGCCCTTACCAGAGGCAGCAAAGCATGGGAAGCTGACAGAGTCCAGCAGGCTATCAAAAAAAAGAGAACGGCGCAAGAAAAGGCCTAGTGGTACTGAACCAACGGAGCACTCTTGTCATTTATGCGGAAGGGTCTGCAGGGCAAAAATAGGACTTATCAGTCACATGAGAAGCCATAAGTCATGAAAGAACAGTCTTTCCATTCTGTCCTCTATGTCCTTTAGTTCTCTTTATTGTCCATGTGTTGAAATTCTCAACAATTTCTGTTCTTTATTCCTCTGGTGTTGTTAAGGTCATCATCATACCTGATGGACGAACTATTATTAGATAACAGCCGACAACACAGAATTCAGCAACTGACAATTCTGGGATATAAAAGACTTCAGTTGGGTCCGTTCCTCAGAATAGTCCTTATAGACAGCCGTGTATTTATTTGCTAGACTATTATCAGGTCATACGTACTTTCATACTTATCTATTTATTCATTTAACCAACCACTTTGAACTGGACTTCTCTACATGTTTGCGAACCCACTTATATGGACACCTTCTTAAAGTTTTTTTTTTTTTTAATTTCCGTAAATTTTATAAAATACACCAAACCTATTAAGTGATCTCCAATCACTGAGTCATGCACGAAATGAATGCATTGCATTTGAATCTGAGCCCCCCCCCCCCCCCCACCAAAAAAATAGTAGTAATAGGTGAAAGTTTTCATGTCGTACATCATGTAAAGATGATTCTGATTGGCCGAATGAGAGTGCTGATGTCGTGCTGTACTCACTTTTTTTCCTCTCCAATTCTCTCCACTACCGATGTGTTTCTCTTCACGTCACAGAACTTTGTACTCAACATCACAATTCTGGGTCTCAGAAGTGAAATAAATCAATACTTCACTATGGTTTCGGGTTTTTTTTGGGAGCTCTGGGATTCTGCGAGATCTGATCTAAGTCGACCCCCCGCCCCCCCCCCCCACACACACACACACAGTCTTTCTGTGTTGTTGTTTATTTAATTTTATAATACTACCTGAGTTACCCGGCCCTGCCCGGGAGAAATATCTTTATCTAGAAAACAACACGGACAATGGGCACACAGATTATGTAGATCTAGGTAGAAAACAACTCACAACTGGCATAGTAACACCCGCATGGCCCGTGCTTAATTAAGGCAGACGGCAAAGAAACTCATGCCTTCAAACTTTGAAACGCAACCGGAAGTTTAAAGTCGAAACAAAACAAAGGCAGGAGGGAGGCCATCATTGTTGAGGAGAAAGCATTATTCGATATTTTTAGGCCTATTTTCATTTATTACAAAATTACGATACTTCGCTATCATGTCAAAGGAATAGACATAGTAGCAAAAAGAACTATCTTTCACATGTAATTTTTTCAGGTCTGGGCATCTCTTCCTCGCAGCAGTGATTTTTATTTCCTTGCTGTTTTTTTAATATAGATTATGTCTGATCTAAGGACAGTAATTCATACCGGAGATTTCTGTGCTATCTTCATTACGGACAATGGAACAGTCTGACTGACATGTCCTGTATGTGGCTGGGTGTAAACACGGCAAATTACCTGATTGTATTTCCTGGTGACTTGGGCTGGAGAAGCTTGGGGGTGGGGAGGGGGGAGGGGTAGAACAGACAGAGGGGGGGGGGTGTAGGTAAGAAAGGAATGACTCATTTGAACCGTGCGCCATTTGGTTTTGCTGTATCAGTTTGGTAAATCAACCGTAAGAAATGGAGCAGCTGACTTGTAAACATTCATTTCCTCAACTGTAAGTGATAGCCTACTCCTGGTCTTATCACAGATGTTGATCTAATCATAAACTGACGATGATTGTCCATGTTCCCTCAGTGGAATAATTGTACCAACCCATTCTTCAGGGCAGAGGCAGGTTTGGGTGTAAGTTAAATACGCTACAACTTTAGGGTCTCACAACTTTTTCCCATTCTTTTGCTGTTATTGTTATTTTTTTTGGGTTTGTTTTTCTGTTTTTATCTTTTAATATTTTTACTTGAAGCAACATTTTAAGCCTAGGTATTATTTGAAAACAATTAATTTTTGTACTTTACTCTTTAAATATCTCGCTATTAAACAACGAAAAGGTAGGTGTGCACACAAACACACATGCATGATAATTATGTTAAAAATGTAAGATCTCACTGTACACTATACTATACTTGAAGATTACGGAACCACGAAGGTTGTTTAATTAATGTACCCCCCCCCCCCGATGCCCACCTCTGCTACCCACACTCCCTTGATAGCTATCGCTTGCAGTGAGCTGGACCGGACCTGACATGAGAGGTGTGGGGGAAGGCGGGATGTGTGTTGGGGGGGGGGGAGTGTGGGGAGAGATCAGTTTATCAAGTACTCTTCAATAATGTGACACCGCTCGTTAAACAGCCAATCAAATCCCACTAACTCCACGCCGAGGCTGGCACGAGGCACGCGCAAACTGGTGTCTCTAATTTGCTTCCCATCAGCCAATTTGGAGCTTTGTAAAGGTTTAGAGCTGCTCATAAACACGGCAAATTGACCCAAGTTTATTGATAACCTTTTCCTGATTGTACTGGGAGATAATCCACGCCATTTTGAACAGACAAATAGTGATGAATTTATCTCCTACATTAATTGGGCTGCTCTCATTTTCTGAATTGTTTGCCAAAATGCCAACCGTAGTTTTAACGTGCTGGAAAATACAAAACAGAACAAAAGCGGGCACCATGTTGTCCTCCGCTGACAAATTCTGGCTGTCTCTGATATCTGTTGTTATCTTGATTGAATATACAATGTGGCTAGAACAACAGCAAAAAATGAATCTATAACGAAAGATACTAATTTTAGCAGTCCGAACGATTCTAGTTTGTCACTACCACGATCCAGTGTTATTCTCCATCTTTTACAATGCGTCCTTTTTTTGTATGTGTTTTGCTAACTATGAGTGGAATCAAAATCGATTCTTTCGGAAACTGTTTGATGAATTTATTTTTTTTAATTTGCATGAGCTCATATTTCACTGTAAACCTAGAATTGGTGTTTTATTTGGAAGACTGTAGTCTGATTCTGGCTTTGTTTCTTTGCGCTTTGTGATAAAATCATAATTAGACCAAATTATAAAGAAAGAAAGACAAAAACAATTGTGCAGTGTCGAACTGCTACAAAACTGCTCAGCCTTTTCATATGTACTTTATTACCTGGAGTACTGTTCGTTGAGCATTCACCAGTCGTATTCCTGTTCAGAGTGGACACACATTGTAATGTTTGGCACAGTTTAAT
This sequence comes from Onchidella celtica, assembly GCA_963931925.1. Lineage (NCBI taxonomy): Eukaryota > Metazoa > Mollusca > Gastropoda > Systellommatophora > Onchidiidae > Onchidella > Onchidella celtica. The sequence goes on from OZ007580.1 coordinate 51,115,788, forward strand.
ACTGCAGAAAATAATGTTTTCTTATAGCTGGGTTTAATGCTCTATGTGACGTATGAGCCCATGCACATTTAAAAAGACAGTTTTGCAGAAATTCAGTGTGTATTACGCCCAGGGAAAACCCCACTGTAAATAACTTGTTCGTGTAAGTTGCACCTGGGTAGGGTGGCTGTCTGTGGTCACATTTTTCTTGGTTGTTTTTTTTCTTTTGTAGCGCTCAGAAAAGAAAATCAGGTTACACCAGTAGTGGCAGGACTATGTGTGTCAATATTCATTTTAATTGTAGTGGGATAGAAATGTGACGCCAAGTTTATCATCTAAAACCGCGAGATCTTCATGAATGTTTTGTTTTCTCTTTTTAAATTCCCGTGCTTGAGAACTGTTCAAGTCATTTATTTATTTATTTATTTATTTATTGATTCAGTACCCTTCCACCACCACCACCACCCCCACCCCCAGCTCCAACTGTATGACACAGAAATCGAATTAAATTGCTTTTTATTTTATTATAACTTTTTCTGGAAAAGGACGGGTCACGATTTACAATTAATTAAATAGAACAGAATAGAATAGAGTAGAATAGAATAGAAATACACTAGAATAGCACTAGATTGATGGCTGTGTTGTATAATAATGTCACCATTCTGTGTGTATGTTACACGTTAAGAATGATCGTGTCAGTTTTGACTTGATAAGTTGTAAGAGCCTCCCATCCAGGCATCAACCCCACTCCCCCCCCCCCCCGCCAGGGAGAGCTGTGGATTCCCTGTCAACATGGCAAGTGTTCCCTGCTGCTCTTTACTCTTAGCCCTAATTCTTCGTTCTTGTTTTCACTTCAAAATAAATCAACAGTGGAATCTCATTTGTTTCTTCGTCATTTCTTTCATTTAAGCTGGGTTTTTTTTTTAATCACTTTATATAAGTTGCACCTTAAATCATTGGTCAACGGCCAAAAGTCGAAATCTGAGTGTCCATGTCAGTCGGACAGATCCCCCCCCCCCTCTCTCTCTCTACTTATATGTGTGTATTTCTTTCTGTGCCTCTCTCCCTCTGTCTCTCTCTGTCTCTTTGTCTCCCTCTCTGTTTCTCTCTCTTTTCTCTCTCTCTCTCTCCCCTTATTGCCAGTCCTATCCTATATCAAAAGAAGCTAATAGACCTGTAGAGGATTACTGTAAGTTACCTACCAACCAACCAGTTAAAATAACACTGTCAATAACAAAAAAATGCCTGTCATTTGGGAAGGGGGGGGGGGTCATCCCTACAGAACCTAGGCTCAAGTTCGGCCATTTTGCCCCCCCCCCTCCAAAGAAGTAAAAAACCCTGCCACCACAAGTAAGAGTGCACGACTATTAGAACGATCCAACCCCGTCATAAAGCTGGGGTGTCAGTGACGCTGCTGCATGAACGAGTTGTTTCCCCGACACACAACGATGATCCTACATTCTACTTTTCTATCATGCCACAACTTTTAGGTTTGCTGAACAAAAAACAAGTAAACATGACAAAACCTCTTCATTCATTACCTTAACTAAAAACCCCGATGTTTTACGCTTCTCAGCCAACCCCCCCCCCCCGCCTTCTTTTCACTCCCTCATACGCTTTTCATACACATACATTGAGGACACTCCCCTCCCCCCCCCCCACCTCACCCCTTTCCCAGTGTAAATACTTCACTGCCGGCCCCTATGAGTGTTTGCCGCAGGTGTACGGATGATGTAGTAACAAACCATGCATATAATGATTTAGTTAACAATGACGACTGTAGTGATAGAAGGATCAGATTGGTAGTTTCTCTGTTACATTTGTCTGTCTTATCAATAAACAGATTGTTATATTGGTGAATGGCCTTCTTTAACAACCACTACAGTTTATACATTAGCGGCCATCCAAATCACTTTGTATTGGTGACAGAGTTCGGACATCGGCGGAGTTATTTGCAGCCCATCCATGTTTGAACCAGCAGATTGTGATAGGGGAAGAATGCTGGTCCTTGCATCCTCTGCCTCGGGACACAATTCAATGAACTCGCATGACATCCCCGATTTGATTGGCGAGGAGAAACGATGACGTTAATTGGATAATAGCTGTGACATTAACGCATCTGATTGGCTGATAATAATCCGACATTCTGTGACAGAGACAAGTGGGCTCAGCCTGCACTCTGATTGGCTCGTGTGTCCTGTCTGCTAGATTACTAAACTTTTCTGATAATGGTCAGAGGGGCTGCGAGCTGGTTAGTTCTAACGTATTAAACACACAATAGGAAACTGAGCGTAAAGTACTCACTGACAGCAGCTGTGCGCGTAAATGTTAAATGTAATGTAGACGCAGGGGACAAATTGTCCTTCTCAGTCAGCTGCTGAATGCTCGCACACACTGGGAATTATCAGTTCCGTTTTTTTTCTTTTCAAAGAAACATCCGAGCTGGAGCATGAAATTGCTTCACGAATATTTTACTCGATTTTAACTAGAGAAACAATTTAGATTATGACGATCGACTATATAGAATTAATGCAGTGATAAATTTTGTCTGTGATTTGCTTATGTTCAAACCTGTGAGTCTGATCGTAAAACATCTTTAGGACCTACATGTATATACGTGTTTACGTCCGTCACTGACACATGTGACGTGTTGTGGTTTTGGCGGATTATTCAACTGACATTTCACTTCCCATCAGCTACTCGGGAGACCAGAAATTCCAGAAACTTGGAGACCTCAGGAGTTTAAAGATTCCAGTCAACACTTCAAGACGTCTAAGTGTTAGGATGAGAACATGAAATAAAATCATCACTGGCATCAGAGGCCAGCCACAAGGTCAGCACCAGCACTTCAACAACAACAACAACAAGAACCAACAGCATTACAAACACTGCCACAACTACATCTTTGGCAATTCGCAAATACATTGTTTTGCAGAAGACTGTCGCATGAGATACACCAGGCCAGACATGAAACGTCATGTGACTCACGAAATGTACTAGACAACCACAACAAATTACTTCAACAAAGGCAGACATTTGAAAACCACTGAATCTCCCAGCGACTCGGGCTAGAGTGACCAGAGTGATCGTTCTTTGTACACCATGTTGGATGAGAATTCAGACAAGCCCGTGTCAGACACGTGCAGGGAAAATACAACAATTCTTTCGTCAGGGGTGGAGAAAATTTTGGAACCTTCTAACAGCTCTTCTACAGGTAAGGTCTCGAGGCCAACGTGACTAGACTGATCACAAATAATAGATGAATGAATGAATGAATGGAAAGATCTACATTCTATAGTAGAGTAGAATTTTAATATGTTGACCAAGACTTTAAGAACTAGGCCTTTTCCATAAACGGCTGCTGAAAACCAAAAACAACATAAATTTTCTCATGGTGGTTGGGAAAATAATAATTATTATGTCATTGAATCATTCAAGAATTTCAAAACATTTACCAGGGGGATAATTCTGTTTACTTTGGTGATCTGTGCTATATGAGAAAACCTTTCAATTTGGTCGATCATGTCAAATTTACTGTCCAAATGTTCCTATTTATTTGTTGACTTTTTTTTGCTTTTGATAATAAGTGTCCTTCGCTCTGCTAGTGACACCTCTTATGGCCTACATTTTGGACCTCGACGAGGCGTCGGGTACTGACGTAATCAGTCAGCATCCACACGAGTCTTCAGTGTCTCCAGAAATTTCCAAGTCGGACACAGAGGCAGATACGGAAGCAAGAACTTCGAACTTTTCAGCCAATCACCGAGCTTCAGCGTCTGGCAAGGAAAGTACCAGAAGTGTTCAAAATGTACAATTGATCTGCCCATGGGATGTACCCACGTCGCCGTATTCTTACACGGACACTTTGCGTGAATTGTCAACACATTTCGAGCACCAAAACAGTTTTCATCCGCTCAGAGGATCAAAATCTCCACTGTTTCCGCTATTTTTTGGCTGTTTCCCAGGTCAATGCGGCTGGAATTTTGCTGCCAGATACCCACACCCCTGGCCGCCTTTTTACGACAAAACTTCATTCGAGACTTTTGGCTTCCATAGAAAATGGTCTTTGCCAGCCAACCTGGATACTGCCAGATCAAGCAAAGATCAGGTGATCAGTTCACCAGAGAACTGGCACGAGACTCAGGGTCATTCTGACCTTAGATCTGCTATGACAGGTGAGGAATCTCAGGTCAAATTACCAACATGTACAACATCTAAAACGTCCATGAGTGGCGTCAGTTACAGGAACCAGACGGTATCGCCTCCCCTGACTAGATCTCCCCCATACACCGCCAACAGTTCTAAACCACAGCTCAGAGATGGCACTCTTCAAACCGACCAAGCCCCACACGTCTTTGATAATACATCTTGCACCATGGCCTCAAGCACTCATGAACCTACGCCCCTGACATCACGTGACCTCAGCAAGTGCACGCCGACCAATGGAAGCGCAGAGTTAACCCTCACCAAAATGTCAGGGTCAAAGTCTAGTGTCACATGCCAGGCCGATACGGCCAGATTTCAGACTAGACTTCAGTTTTCTCAAGTGAAAGAGTCAAAGAGACCTCGAAACAGGTAAACCATTTGTCTATTCTTCCGTCTTAGGCTGAGTTTTCATGTGTACGGAAACGGCATAAGAAACATCAAAATCTTTCGAGCAGCGAAATGGAAAGAATACGCCATTCCCGTACACATGAAAACACTCTTTCTTTTTACTACTTGATGGATTTTTGACATTTCCTTTCCGTTTACGCACACACGGAAAGAAAACTTTAGGGAAGATTTAAATTCCAAGCGCCACCAACAAGAAATGACAGGAGATGCGAAAAAACATTTGGCAGCGCATGCGCCTTGCTTGAAGTTTTGTTCTGCTCCCAAAGATAGAAAGACAGAGCACATTTTATTTCATTCTTTAAAATTATGTGAAAACCTGAACTGGACCTGGACTGGCGTGAAGGCTTCTTCTCCTTCACATATTACTCTATTTTTAACATTTCCGAGATCTCAGTAGAGAGTGGCCAAAGTCTGATGTGGCAGTCTTCACTTCACTCTTCTTTTGAACTTTCTAGCTGATTTCTGGTGGAAGGAAATTGATAAGAGACAACACATTTGTAAGATTATTACAATGTTACAAAAAAAAAAAAAAGACTAAGAAGGAGAAAGAGAAAGAAAGAAAGAAAGAAAGAAAGAAAGAAAGAAAGAAAGAAAGAAAGAAAGAAAGAAAGAAAGAAAGAAAGAAAAAGAAAAAGCCACCAAATTTTAGAATATTTTTCTGCTCTCATATAATGATGACAGCAATGTATTAGTCATCTCCACGGACATTGAATACCTTTTCTGGTGATAATAATGGTAATAATAATAAATAGAAGTTCTATAGCGCATTTCTAATAAAATCATTACTCAATGCGCGGGACATTGCATCAATAATTCATGTACACACTTTCCAAATCTCGCGGGACATTGCATCAATAATTCATGTACACACTTTCCAAATCTCATACTAAAACACGCACTCTCATCCATAAAGCCTCTCAGTTTCACACACATAGATGTTGTCCTCATGCAATCCTTACAGAACAACGTTCACTGTACACCAGTTGGAAACCATGGAGAAAGCTTTCCGCAAGGCGCCGTACCCTGACGTGGTCACTAGGGAAGATCTGGCTCAGAAGTTGTGTCTTCACGAGTCACGTGTTCAGGTGAGTTCAGCCAATCAGATCCGTCTATTCATTCATTCATTCATTCATTCATTCATTCATTCATTCATTCATTAATTCATCCATTCAGTCATCATTCATTCGTTCATTTATTCATCCATTCATTGATTCATTCATTTATCCACCAATTCATTCATTCATCCATTCATTCATTCATCCATTCATTCATTCATCCATTCATCAATTCATTCATTAATACATTCATTCATTCATTCATCCATTCATCAATTCGTTCATTCCTTCATTCATTTATCCATTCATTCATTCACTCATTCATTCATTCATTCAATTCCTACCTATGTTTACATCCAAGAAAAAGATCACTCACGTGTAAAGAAGCCACAAGTAGATTCAGAACAGTATTCCAAAGACTTTCACATGGTTTCCAAATGTTGACTTCAAACATGTGCGCGCACGCGCGAGCGACCCAGAATGTACCAAATAGACCGTAAAAGCTAAACTCAAACAGATTCAAAGCCTGAGAATTGATCAGTGTCTAGAGAAAGTGACAAACACACGGGGATAGTCCACAGACCCTTGTTAGGGTACCGTAGACATTGCAAAGCAGAATAGAGAAAACACTGATGTTGTATTCACCGTACAGCTGAGAGTGTTGTAATAAGTAAGTACGCCCCCCACATTTTTTGTTCTTGCGCTAAGGGAACGTATTTTTAAAGCCTTTTGTGACTCCAGAGCTAGAAATGCTCCTAACACCAGCCTTAATTAATTATTCTTTCAGATTTTCTGTTTTTTTTTCACCTGTTTTTTGCTTGAAGGGGTAAGGGGGGGGGGGGCAGGTTTAGGGATTGGGTACGATTTAAGGTTGAGGATAAGGACGGGGTTAGGGATAGGTACGGATATGCACGCGCCCCTAGCCCAAAACGCTTGGGGGTGCGTGCGTAGAAATAGCAACAGTCACTGCAGATATTGCTTTAATGTAACATACCACAGTCCCCGAGCCAAATGTTGTTTTACTGTACTGTCACGTCGCAACACAAGAAAGTGGTTCACACCCCCCCCCCCCACAACCGCTCCATCTACAAATCTGACCACACGTTTACTGGTGTCTTTGATCACCTGCCACGTGACCCCAAGACGAATAGTAATAATTATTATATTTCATCTACCCAGTTACGCCGCTTACATTGTTGAGTTCGTTTACTTTCTCAGATTTGTTCCCCTTTCATTCTCACACTGGCCAACGTTCTGTGCACGCGCCCTCTACCGTCCTCCCCATTCCCTTCTCTCTCTCACCTGTGAGTATCTAGATGGGTTTGTCCATCAGTTCGTATAATGTCAGCAGAAGATAGTTCTCATTGGCTTGTCACCACAGACTAACGAATGATCAGACTTACCAATTCCATAGTGTGACGGTACACACATCAATACTATAGTCGATGACAAGTTGGAGCAGAGACACGGTGCTCGCCTCTCATTCATGCCGTATGTACGATCCCCTGACGGTGCAGGCATGTTATTGGATTTTGTGTATGTGTGTGTGTGGGGGGGGGAGAATTCCTGTCCCTGATCCCATGGTAGCTAAGACTGAGCACCTAGACTCCTCGGATAAGGAGGAAAAACTCGGGAGGGCCCGTGTGCAGGTTAAAGATACCTTGGCAGCTGACAATCCAAAAGAGAAGGCCGAGCAAGGCCGCTGCCCTGGCGAAATCAACAAAAACGCATAAATTCTTACCACAAAAACACACAGAAACAAGAACAAGAAAAATATTTTTTTTAAAGTGAGGTGTAAATGCCTATGGCAGGGAATCTCCTAAACAGAAAGACCTAAAAACCAATATAATAGTGTGACGTCACTAAAAGTGTTCACTCTAGCCATTTTTTTTTTTTTTTTTGCCTGATGTGTGGTTATTACTCAATATGCTAGCTAACACTGTTTTAGATCAATTTGTTAAACATTGACCTCAATTAGTTCCACACTGAGTGAATTCAGTTCTAGTTAATAAACACCAAAGACTGCCTTTAGTTTATGGTAAATGTGGGAACTTCAGATAAAACAAAATGGTGTCCCGAGTTTCCCTAGGGACATCCCAGCCGTCCTATTGATATGTCTGGTTAATGTTTTCTTAGTTTATGGTTGTCGGAGTTCAGACTGTTTACCGAATACTGGAGCTTCAAGCCCGCCCTCCCGCCTCCCTGAACATCTTGGACGACATCCCTGCCCCCTCCTTTTGCACCCCCCCCCCCCAACTCCAGTCGCAACCGGTCAGTCAAATATTCTTTGCCGAGTGAGAAGACTCCACGTTCATTCCTAGTGACACTTAAGTCAACAAGACAAAATCGAGGCCGCCGACAATTAATTCTTTTTTCATTCCTATACAGGTCTTGTTTCAGGGACCATACCTAAAGTACGGACGTTCGATTTAGGCTACTTTTGACACCATCCCCTCCCCCACCCCCTATGCCCGCCTTTCAACACTTCAACCTACCCCCCTCGCCCACTACTACCAGCTGACAACCATTAGAATGTTGAATGCCCATTTAAAACCTGGATGGCTGAACAGTTTAAAATGGCATTTGGCATAAACTATTGGATCATTTCACTGGAGACAGACAAGTCTTTCATATACTCTAACAATCTCCATGTCATTTGCCGGGGACAAACAGTTAATAAAACCAAAATTTGAATTTCTGACCACAATTGAAAAGCGCACGTGCTGTAGCTATCCTCCCCCCCCCCGCCCCCCCCACCCTCTCTAATTCCTCCATGTACGCTTTTTCTACTCTGAATGCAACCCTCCCTCCCCCTTCCCCCATTCCTCATTCCCACCTCACCCCCCACCCCCCCCCCCCTTCTCCAGAGATGACAGGGCAGTGGGTCCATAATAAGTGTGACCGTGTCTCTTACAGGTGTGGTTTCAAAACCGTCGTGCCAAGTGGAGGAAAGGTGTGCTACCCCGTGTCCCAGTCAGCAGCACTGAACCCGCAGGTGAGAATGGGCTGCTCAGCTTTTCATGTCTGAGAACATAACCTTTTTTTTTTTTTGTCCATGGTCCTACTATTCAAGTTTCTTCACATAATTAGTCCTACAGATGACAGTTATTTTATTGCCAGATATTCTATGAACTCTCGGAGGGAATTACATGATTCTTCTCTATAGATAAAGATGAACTACGATATTTCAAATGTTTACATCGAAATGCATACGAACTGAGCCTGAAACAGTTCCGGGCAAACCAGGGAAGTGATCAGATGGAGACAACTCCCGAATTATGATTGTTTTGTATTCCCTAGTTAGTTCCCCTACTTACTTGAACATTTGCATGTGGGATTTATGGTGTGTAATTTATGAGATTTACTTGTCCTATCCCCTTTTGCACCCGGCATGTGAGTGGAAATTTGTGTGGCAGGGAAAGGGTTAACCCTCTAGCGCTCAATATTGCAATATTCCATTTTCGAAACGGGGACCCTGGAGCCCAATTTTCTGTTTTTTTTTTCGCTTGGACTTTTGCTTTTGTTTTGTTTCGTTTTGAAACACTTGCTAACATGATTTTTATCTCGACAAATAAACTATTTTTTGCAAATTGCATCCTGATTAGTTTGAATAATTATGTTCTGCGTAAATAGTTCCGCAGTTTGGGATAAAACAATCAATGTTCGGGTACAATAAGGTTAAGGTGAAGAATATATTTGAAAGTAACACGGTTTTCCCTCTCCTCTAAAAGCAGGTTCCGAGCACTCGTGCGGTTTTGCGGTAAGGCGCCGGTGGAACTTAAAAGTATACAGGCCAAATGTACATGTACAAAACAAGCGTAAAAGCTGCGCCCCCATGGACCCCCCCCCCTCCTCCCCCCTCCCCCAACCACTGCCCAGCCCACCATTTTCTACCCTCCCTACACGGTATTCCCTGAGGCAGGTATTCCTGTGTTCTAATTCTAGCCGCGAGCTCGGTGAATAATAGCTTACATCAGCTGACCGCAGTGACCTACATAACGACAGGAAGTGTTCACAACACGGGTCATGGTTGTGCTCGTGAAAAAAGGGATCGGTGGCAAGCTGTCAGCGACACCGCGCAAACTGAAAAAAAAAATTGAAAAACAAAACCAATAAAAAAAAATCCAGACTTCGGTGCTCCCTCCACGGTATTAGAAACCAACATGCAAAATTTGGTTACTATAGGTGGCCTAATCAAAAAGCCTTTTGCGTTCAAAAGTGGAGAATTTGTGAATTATAGAGATTCGATACAAGAACTGAAATATAACAGCAACATACAATCACTCCACCCCCCGCCCCACCCCTTCCCCTACTATCACCGAAGATACTAGATACAATAAGATTAAACAGCTAGCTTGTTTAACGTGCACAGATTTCGCACCGCCACCTGGCGGCCAATGTACGGAAGACATGAGCAATGCCGTAATTTACAAAGTCAATAATATGGGGAAATTATTGATTTTTGTTCACTGTTCAGCTCTGGCTGTAGACCTTGACTGACGTCACTTATTGTGTAAATATAACTTCAATCACTGCAGGGAAACTTTGTTGTTGTTGTTGTTTTAAGTTGCAGTAGCGCTGTAACAAATCCGCACCATTCATTTATCATTATACCACACATTTGTTTCACGCAATGGACCATAGGCCCCACCCTCGATCAGCGCGCAAACTGTGTGCACGATTTTTTGAGAGCTCAGCAGAAAGGATTGTCTCATCTTATAGCCTCCACTATCTTGGCTATCACTAACGCTATAGCCAGTCTCAGACTTGGTAGGATCATTGTAGAAAACACGAACTTTTCACAGCAAATATCTCTACACTTTATTCAGCAACTATTTGATCTCAGTGTCCACCACCCCTCCATTTAAACCCTCCCCCACCCCCCGATCTCTGACCGCCCTCATCAAAATCTGACTTCCAGGTGATCAGCCCAGCAAACCAGATGCCGTTCCTGTCAGACCTGGCTCTACAGCGCACGTGCTGCAGTTGTTGTCCTCAGTCAGGTCAGCTAGTGCAGACATCAGAACACAGGCTGGTCATCAAAATGGTTGGTGTTTCTTGTCATTGTTGTTGTTATTGCTATTATTGTTGTACTGTCTTCAGTTTTGACACCATTATCTTTCTAAAACCAGAGGGAACCGTTTGCATTCAGTGACAGCAGCCAGACAGCCATTTAGTTATGGCTGAAGTCTACAAGATTTTTCCGACCCATATGTGGAGAGCTAGATAGATTAGAACCATCAAGAGTTCCAGCCCCCCCCCCCCCCCCCCTTTGCCATCGCATCTTTTCTCAGGTCTTCCATCAATTTGAAATGTCATCTAATAACTTTTTCACCATTATACTTTTACAGTGGTAACTACTGAAACAGTTTATGAAATAATTCCTTATTTTTTCAATTGCAATCAAATACAAAACAAAACAAAACAAAAACATCCTGACGTCAGTGTGGCCACTGTTGACGTGCCCATGAAACTCGCTGCAATGAGTGGTCATTTGGAAATTCAGCCGCGGCCCACGTCGTAATCTCACTTCCTGGACATTCATAAATAAAATACCCAACTCGTTTTTCAGCACTTTACAGGACAGTTTGGAAAAACAAAACAAAAATGATCTGACAGTAAATCAGTGTTTCTCAACCTATTATGTCCCACGCCCAGCTTCAATTTTCAAAAAACAAAACAAAACAACCTGCGCTCCACCATGTCAGGACAAAGCACAGACTAATAAAATACCCGGACTGGATGATCCCATTGTGTGACTCACAAAACAGCGAAACGTCCGCCATTTTAGGTTTACGGTTACGACCGACGCTTCAGCATAGCTACAATGCAGCGGTCGCTAAAAGTCCATACGATCATCATTTTATTTTATAACAATAAAAAAAGGCAGATGTAGTCAATAAAATGAAAGGATAGGCAAGTTAATGCATTATTAATACATGTACAACCAATCTTGACAAATAAAAAGACATTTCTACTGCAAATAGAACTAGAATCGGAATTTTCCGAGCGGCGGCCATGTTGGTCATACAGCCGCGGCTCGGGAAATTCCGTAAAAAACGACGCAGCCCGAATCTTGTGTTTCCAGTCTGGTTAATTTATTAGTCTGTGGGACAAAGTGAGCACAACTAGCTAGGCTGAGTTTTTAACCATTAAGTCATGTATCTGTTATGTTTGATGTTTCAATCCCAGCTGAACAAGGAAACCACCAACATACCATAAACAAACCACAGTTTATCTATACAGCTAAGTTAGAACACACTATGAAATTAAAGTTTCCATGAAAAATCCCCAAGCGTCATTGTGAAGTTCCAATCCCCGCCAAAATACTGCCACTCCCCACCTTGAGAAACACTGCAGGAAATGGTCAAGAAATGTGTTTAGACTGACAGTTTCCATTGTCTAGAATCCATTAGGCTTTGGTCTTTGACTGTCTCACTTCTGACCAGGGCAGTTTGGTTTCCCGCCGTTCAGAAGATTAGTTTTCTTTCTTACAGTTTCCTTTTCAATTCACACCATCTAGACAGGCTCCGTGGAGTTCAGGATGATAAAGAATGTAAACTTCCTGATTGTGAATTTGGCAATCTGCTTATGAGCTTGCAGATATTTCTCAATGGTTCTAATTATGGAGCAATGACAAAAGGCAAAACTTACTAACATTAGACAATTTGCTGGAAGATATTTTGATTTTTTGTTTATCAGGCGATGACAAAGACAGCCAACAGCAGCGGCAACAACAACAACATCCGGGCAGAAGTTCCCCCTCCACAAGCCCCTCTCTCCATCCACCGCTTTCTGTCCCCTCCATCTGGCCTGTCCAGACCACGCCCTACTGGTGGTACATGAGGTCAGCACGAGGTCATGCCAATGACGTCAGGGCCACGCCTTAACGGACATCTTGGATGTGTCTAGAACAGCGGTTCTCAACGTTGGCGAAAACAAAGAAATAGTCCACAATGGAGAAGGGGGGGGGGGGTCAAATCGATGATGAGAGCGATTTGAGGGCAAATACCTGGCATCCACTAACTTGTTCAAAAGCAAGCACAATTGAGTTTTATGACCAGAAAAGGCGTGTGTCTTAGTGCATTTGATCTAGAATGACTTCTGTTTTATAATGAATCATCAACATATTAAGTTTGTCTATTGTCAGTAGTAAACCTTTGAAACTGGATATCATAATTTGTACGTAATCGTTCACCTGGCCGAATGGATGGCTTAAGTTGTTTGGTTTCTGTTTTTCTTTTCTTCTTTTTTTCGGAGGGGGGAGAGGAGGATTGTTGGGATATGGAAGAAAATGTTTCGCTTAAGGGGGGCGATGGCCGGAAACAGGTTGAGAACCATTGATGTAGAATTTGGCTAACCTGGCTGGTTAATCGGGTCAACCAAACCTCCAGGATGCTGAAGGCCACATAACTATCACCAATACATTTGATCAACTGGTCTGGTTTACTGTCAGTCACTAATGTTTCTTTACTTATTTGTTTGTTTGTTTGCATTATTTGTTGGTAAACAGAATGCCTTTCTTGCCCTCCTGCCTTACTGCCTTCCAGCTTTTCTGCTTTCCTGCCTTCTTGATTCCTGAATTCTTGTTTTTCTGCTTCCTGCTTTCCTGAATTCTTGTTTTTCTGCTTCCTGCTTTCCTGAAATCTTGTTTTTCTGCTTCCTGCCTTCCTGAATTCTTGTTTTTCTGCTTCCTGCTTTCCTGAAATCTTGTTTTTCTGCTTCCTGCCTTCCTGAATTCTTGTTTTTCTGCTTCCTGCCTTCCTGAATTCTTGTTTTTCTGCTTCCTGCTTTCCTGAAATCTTGTTTTTCTGCTTCCTGCCTTCCTGCTTTTCTTCTTGCTTGCATTCCCACCTTCCTGCTTTCCTGTCTTCCTGCCTTCATGCTTGCCACACCCATACTGCAATGCTGAGGCTAAGGGTGGACACTTCCAGACAGGCAGGTGAGTTTCCTTTTGGGGTGGTTCCCTGTAGAGAACGTGACCAGGAACTGTGTCTATCTAGGACATCATCCTTCAGCTCTCATTTCACCTTTTTAGATTTTTAATCGCATAATTTTAGTGCTGAAGTTTTTGCCATTACGTTTATCCAAAATGAATGTGATCTTTTGTGTGTGTGTGTTTGTGTGTTTATAGGACGTTCATTATTCTAATCCTCAGCACATCGATCAATCTATCTATCTATCTATCTATCTATCTATCTATCTATCTATCTATCTATCTATCTATCTATCTATCTATCTATCTATCTATCTCTCTATCTGTCTGTCTGTCTGTCTGTCTGTCTGTCTGTCTGTCTGTCTGTCTGTCTGTCTGTCTGTCTGTCTGTCTATCTATCTATCTATCTATCTATCTATCCATCCATCCATCCATCCATCCATCCATCCATCCATCCATCCATCCATCCATCCATCCATCTATCTATCTATCTATCTATCTATCTATCTATCTATCTATCTATCTATCTATCTGTCTGTCTGTCTGTCTGTCTGTCTGTCTATCTATCTATCTATCTATCTATCTATCTATCTATCTATCTATCTATCTATCTATCTATTTACCTATCTGTCTGTCTGTCTCTCTATTATTTCTGCCTGTCTATCTGTCTGTCTGTCTGTCTATCTTTCTCCTACTTCCTTCTCTCCCCCCCCCCTTACATATACATTATCTCGACCCAAGAGTGGGCAGAGCCAGATGCCCTCAAATAATTTTCAGGTCAACTACAGGGAAGATAATAAATTATTTTCCTTGTAGATAACTTGCCAGGAAGAGTGAATGCCCATTGTTCTGATGTTGCCTTTCAAAGACAAGAGACAACTATAATAAAAGAGACCAAAGCAGTTTCCCTACACGTTCTGGTCGGATTGATCATTTAGTGACCTAAATCACAGTCTAGAACTGTATAAGTTTACATTTTTACATTCTATTATATTAATTTGGTCAGAATCTTGTTCGATGGTTATAGTTTAGATTTCTCAACATTGGAAAGCGCTGACGTCATATTGATGTCACAGGTAAAAAAATGACTGAACTGAGCTGGAGATTTGCTGATTTTTAGATTGAATAATCATTTACGTCGATACTCGGACTGGATAAAACTAGGAACCGTTCATCGATCACTTCTCCTGTCACATCGATTGATCGAGTCGACCTGTCTTTGCTTTTGTGTCTATCAGTTTCTCTGACAAGACTTCATAGAATTTGTTTATCTTATTTGAAATAGAACAGACTGAATATTGTAGTGTATAGTAATCTTACAAAAATGGAGTTTGAGGGTGAAGATGTAAGTAGCTCAAACATCTTGACTTAGGGACCGGAAATTATGAAACTCTGGGTAATGCCTTAAAAACGGACGATAAATTACATGGACACATTCATTTTGGACAAAATTCAGTCTGTTGTCTTATTTAGCTACGATTGTGTCGAGCCGCGACAAAAGAGACGCATTTCCGTGGACGAGAGTCAAAAAGTCAGATCGGAAGTTTTCTTCCAAGCCTCTCTCTACACCCTGCTGGGTTGGCGAGAACTCAACTTGATCACGTCTGTGTGTATTTCCACGTGAAACTGTGGTGTAACAACAAGTACAATTAGTCATTGGATCGAATGCAAATACAGTTTTGATGGTGTCCTAGATCTAGCCATCCGGTTGTGCTAGGTCAAAAAGAATTTGAGAGGTTTGTCTTGCACGGCTGAGCTAGTGTAATGAAAATGAGCCGGGCAGTTATGACTGGGTTGGTGTGTACCCTCGGGCTGTCCAGGCAAGTCGAGGGGAAGCTGAAGAAGATGCTAGACAGAATCTTTGAATACAGATATACGAACCATTAGCACTGTATAATATGACATAATATGACTCCGTATTGTAGTATTAGAACCAAAGCCACCGCCACCGCCACCACCACCACCAAAACCACCACCACTACTACTACTACTACTATTACTACTACTAACTCAAAATTTTCTCACTATATATTGAAAATAGACACTCAGTACTAAAAGCTAGTTTAGTGATGAAATGGTCCAGGCAAAGAAACTTTGTCATAATTAATATGCTGCTTGCCCTTCGTGAAATAAACTGGCATCTGTTTGGAATGATAATACAATGTTCTTTTTCCCATAAACATGTTGTAACATCATTCTACTTTGTGCACGTGAATATATCTGTGACTATTTCTTGTTATTTATCTCACGACTCTGTCCCTATTCATTTTGTAAACATTAGTGGTCGAAAATATTTACTTTTACCGATTTCTTTTTGTAACAACTCTTCTCACTGGTTCATTGTGAATTTGGTAGAACCCCCACCCCCAACCCACCCCCCGGGGATGGGAGTTTGGGGGGGGGGGTGTGACATAAATACTCTCTTCCCACCAGCACAAAAACCAGACCCCTCATTGGCTACACTGGCTTTCTCTCTATCTCAACTGGAATCCGCAAAGAAAAAAATAACAAAATATATTTTCAGTTTCAGTTTGTTTGAACTTTTATTCATTCCACACATTCTGCATTGTGTCAGAGTTTCCACTGACCGCAAGAATTCTGACGTCAAAATTGGAGGACATCAGAATTTCACTCAACTTCCAGTTGGTTTGTTTCACATGACGTCACACAACTTGTGTTCCTACAAAACTTTGAATTTTATTTCGTTTTTCATCACAAGCTCCACGGCCGCAATGGTTTGTTTTCCCAAGGGTTTCAATTCTTCTTTTTGAATTACAGCCAATCTTTGCCATTGCACATGCGCAGCAGATGTGGGAAAAATACAAAACATATTTTTTGGAAGTGCGTATGTGACGTAAAAGACACAAGCCAATACAAAAGACAGAATGTAGGTCATGGTTGAAGAAAGAAAACGATCAATTTGAAATGAGTCATAGAAACTGTCCACACAATAGTTCCACTTGTCAACCGAGGTAACGGACAAACGATCCATCTGTGTCCAAACTTGCACTGAGCACATTCTACTTAAAGCCGCGCAGCGCACGTGACACCAAGTTGCCTGAAATGAAAATTAATGTAAAAGAGAAAGTCTCGAATATTCCAGCGTGTCAGTGTAGATGGCTATTGATTCCTAATTCCTTTGTTTTCTTTTTAATAATAATAATTATACTAAAATACCACTGGTACTGCTCATAATAAATAAACAAAATAATAAGTAAATTAATAGATGAACAAATTGAATAATACAGGGATGTGTTCTTGCTCCTACCTTATTTGGTATATATTTTGCAGCCCTACTCAAGAATGCCTTTGGTCAATGTTCAGGTGGAGTACTTATTAACACCAGAGTGGACGGCTCCATTTTTAATGTTGCCAGACTAAAAGCAAAATCTCGTACAGAGCATATTATGTTACAAGAGCTCCTCTTCGCAGATGATGCTGCAATCGTGGCCCACGATGAAACCACGCTCCAGGCTCTCATCAATAGCCTTGCCAAAGCCTGTGACAAATTCATGCTAAGGATCAGTGTCTCAAAAACTGTAGTTTTGACACAAGGCTTGAGAAACCCCAACCCAATCATGCTGAATGGCTCTCCTCTGGAGCAAGTGGGAAAATTCTGCTACCTAGGCTCAACCATCAGTGGTAGCACAGACATAACAACTGAAATAAATGCCAGAATAGGAAAGGCGGCCACAGCTTTTGGCAAACTCTCAAAAAGGGTGTGGAACAATAGCAAGCTGACCATCAAAACAAAGGTACTCGTGTACCAAACTTGCGTCCTAAGCACCCTGCTGTATGGCTCAGAGACATGGACCACCTACTCCAAACATGAAAGATCCCTCAACTCCTTCCACCTGCGCTGCCTACGCAAAATTCTCAAGATCAAGTGGCAAGACAGGATCTCAAATATCGAAGTTCTGAGCCGAGCCAACATTCCATCAACTCAGGCTCTCCTAGGCAAAAAAAGACTGCGGTGGCTTGGACATCTCCACCGTATGGAAAATGATCGCATCCCCAGACAAATTCTCTACGGGGAACTTGCTACTGGCAACCGACCCAGAGGTAGGCCACATCTGCGATTCAAAGACACTTGCAAGGTCACGATGAAAGCATTCAACATCGACCCCAATGAATGGGAGAACCTTGCAAATGATCGAAGCAGATGGAGACAAAAATTGCGCAGTGGCACGCTCGCAATAGACTTCAAGGCAAAAGAAACATACCTGACAAAACGACAGAGGCGGAATGAAAACACTCGCCAAAGTGAACCCAAAAGACTGACCTGCAATCACTGCCATCGCACTCTCGGGTCAAACATTGGTAGAATAAGCCACGAGAGAAGCTGTCAGTCAAAGTGAAAGTGAATATTCTAGCTGCTAAGACCGTCTGTAAAGACGCTAAAGGCCATATATATAATACAGAGAGTAGAAAGTTCCAGAACTATGTGGGACAACCTGATCCAGTTTTTGTTGTTTTTTTGTTCCGAGAACTTTTTAGAGATATATTTTTTTGTTCAGTCCGGATTTTTCACCTGTCAATTTTGTGTATTGTCAATTTGTCAGTATTTATTTTGTATACTGTCAGTTGTCAGTTTTCTGTATTGTCAGTTTTCAAATTAGTGTATTGTCGCTTGTCAATTTTATGTATTGTCATTTGTCAAGTTTTGTGTATTGTCAGTTGTCAATTTTGTGTATTGTCATTTGTCAATTTTGTGTATTGTTAATGGTCAATTTTGTATCTTGTTATTTGTCAATTTTGTGTATTGTCACTTGTCAACTGTGTGTATTGTAATTAACCAAGTTTGTACACTGTCACTTGTTAGTCTTGAGTTATAATATATAAAATATTTAAATTTAAATATACATTGAAAACTAATCTTACTATGAGAGGAACGAATTATACTCTGTCTGGAAGACGAGGTTAAGAATACACTAATTGAACTGTTTAGTATCCAATCAGTCAGTTGTTCAAAGCTTATGTCGATAAGACATTTATAACACAACTGTTATCTATTTATTTATTTACTCATGGCAAATGTCGAGAGAGTTAAACCAGAGCACGGTTTCCTGTAGGATGAATATCAAGATCTTGTGTACATACAATCTATGGATTCTGCCCTTTCCTCCAGATTCAATTCTTGAAGATCTCAGAACGAAGGGGAGAAAATGTAATCTTTGTAGAGTTAAGGACCCTGAGCTAATGTAACATGGTGGGTGTGGTGCTGGTACCGTCACTGAATGTTTCTGTCTACCGGAGACAGATTTGGGAGAAACACACTGTTTTAGCCTGTACAAAGGTGGTGCATCACCACAACCATGCTATTATGAGACATGTCAAATCTTGCCCTTTTAAACACTCAGTAATCCATTTACAGAGATTTAAGTAAACATCTGAGAACTAACATTTAACGTTTTCGCTACGGAAAGCCGAATATTCGGCTCGAGTGGACACCAATTTTCCAGCACTTATATCTAAGACAACCTCTCAGAGTACTAAATCCCGTCCTGGTTCATCGAGTTCAAACTGGCTAGTGTTGAGAGTTCCCGTCCACATCTGCAAAAGCTACCATAGTGAATGAGTTAACCTTTTTGTGCGTATGTGTGTGTTTTCAATGAAATTTTCAAAATCAGAGTTAGAAAAATAGAAATATTTAGTAAAGTTTTCAAAGTCATTCAGCGTTCAGCTGGACGGTTTTTGTATGAAGTTCACACTTCGATACCTGAAATGTCCTAAGAACTTACGGAAAGTCCGATTCTCCTGTAGATGACAATGCAATTCTGACCGGGCTCGTGCAGTCCCATATGGCCGTAAGCCCTCCATCAGCTGTCCATAGTCGGCACCACAAATATCTCGACCTGCGTTCACCATGCAGTCTGCCAGCGCCGGTATCCGGCTAGAGAGACAAAGTTGTCATAAATACAGTTGTTCAAATTCATAATTGTGCTCATAACTAAAACAGTGGTCTAACTCCACTCTTGTTAGAAACTGAGATAATCTGATGAAAGTGTACAGAACTTGCCAATGTTTCAGTGAAATAAATGTGAAATTTCCACGAGACGAAATCAACTAATTGTGACGTGTCTTTTCTCTTACTCTACTTTTGTCTTTATCTTTTCTTGCACATTTTTCTAATCAAATTTCCAAAACAAAATACAAGTGGAATTGGCATTCTCAGCCGTCGTGGCAAAATCTCAAATGTTGGTAAGTGCGCATGTTCAGCTGCCGTGAACTACGAGACAGGAATGCCGTGTGGTCAACATCACAATTTCAAGGTCACAGAAATGAAAGAAATCAATTCAATACTTACGAACATAATACGTCTGAGGGCGTGACCTCAGCAGACTCGGTACTCTCCGGCTCAGAATGGAATGCACCGAAACACATCATCACGTGTTGTATGTAGATATCAGAGATCTCCTCTCTAGTGAAGCAGGGGGAGTCGAGTGACGCCAGCAGTACTGGAGAAAAGACCAAATGTACCAATGAGTCACGTCATCCCATGTAACAAGAGATGAGAGTGGGGGTGGGGGGATGAAACGTCCACTAGGGCAAGGTTTCCGAAACTGGGTAAATTACGTCTACCCGGGGTGGTGGGGTAAATTTGATAATCCTGGGTTTGTACATCGTTGTTAATGAATAAATGAAATAACATTGTTATGTGATGCTGATGTTCGTCCATCGTTCTGGATGGTGACCATGACGGACTGACTTGTAAGTTGGCTGATAAATGCAATCCGGGCACGGAACTGTCCACCACATAGTGAGCACTACAGACCGGAGAGTGGCTAGGAAGTAGAGCTGGATACCCGGATATTGAAACAATAATGTCAAAAACGATGTTAAAATGCTCCCACTGTCCGTTGCTTTCTTGTGGTAGACATGTAAATTCATAAATTGCTAATAGTGCATGATAGAGGTAAATTATTTATTTTACAGAACTTGCTCGGGATATGTCACCTGCCGGTTTTGTGTGGGTTAAACTGGAAGTTCACGAAGTGTAAAATAGAGTAGGGGTGAGCTAGGTGTTTTTTTAGGAGTCACGCAGTGCAGACTTGTAAGCGTGATAGTGTCGTGTGGGAAGTGAGTAGGTATTATGCACGAGGCTGTTATGATTAGTAACTAGGGTGAGTGGGCCAATGAGATGGTGAAATTGCAATGCTCGATAGCAACTTGCCGGGAGGTATAAAACAGGGGGGCAGCCCGAGCTAAAGTAACTGCAGTTGGATGGTGCATCGCCACGGAGTAGTTCGGCTGTTCCTCCGGCCTGAGCAGGAGTGAGAGATGTAACCAGGCAGAAATTTAATTCGTATCTGTACTTACGTGGAGAGCCGTGAGTAAGGAGGCTCTGTGTCTGTTCTACAGGACTAAATGTACAAAAGCGCTGTCCAGTTTCCCGACCATAGCCTAGTGGTCGAGATAATACTAAATGTCCGAACTGTAACCCGTCCAGTAATAGGGAGCATCCCGATTATAATAGGAGCTGTTCCCACCAGCAGCTGTGTTTGGACTTGAGAACGAGTCGTTGTTATTATTAATTATAGTGGTACTAGCTCGTAGAGTGTAGTAGTAATTGTTAGTGTTCAAGAGAAGATATCCTATTGTAGAACGAAAACGTAAATGATTATATATCCATCTCTTATTTGAAGTTTGATTTGAAAGTAATTGTAGAAATTCATGTTTGCATTATAAATTGTGTAAACGCAGTACGTATAGGACACTGTTATTGAGATTAACCCTTAAGTAGCCATTCAGGATTGGTTGCCATTCTAATTACATTAATTTTGTTTGTTTATTGATTTGATCTTAGCTATATATATGCAGTCGAAATTGTAAATCAATAGAGATGACGGCCCTGCAGGTCTAACCAAAGACTAATATATCGTGTTATTTCATTTCTTTCTTTGTGTGGATTGAAATTATCTGTCTGAGTGTGAGTGGACCTCTCCCAGTCCAGTGCTGTGTACCCAAAACTCATAACTCCACTCGTGACAGGGTAAACGGAAAGAAAAACTGTTGAGAACCGCTGCAATGTTTGCCAATGTGTTTGTTTCTCTATAGCTCACTTCCTTGTGGACGGTTCTCTACCTGATTTAACATAACTTGTCCTTCTGGGTTGGTTTGTGTTAACGTGAAAGTATTTTGCCATAAAACTTCTAACACTGTAAATCAATCTTTCTTCTTTAGTCTATACCAGAAAAGTGGCAATTGCCTAAACACGGGCGGCTTTAAGGTAAAGACAGGGCCAAATGACCTGAACAACGATTACAAGCAAATCGAGTAAACAAAACACACGTGGTGAACATTATCGAAAATCGTAAATCATTTGGACGTCGAAGTGTCTAATCTGCATAAAACAAATAGGTCCAAAACTTTGACAGTTTTCTCTTTATTATTATTATTTTTTTTTTTTGGTATGCTTTGTATCCATTCTAAAACGCTGCAGAAACTTACAAAAAGTGGCATAGTAGCAGAGACTTGAAAAAGACACACAGCTTAACTCTGTTACAAAGGTGTTTTTTTCGTGAAATATGACAGCACAAAACATTCTCTGCATAGATCAGCAATGAGAGAGGGGGTGGAAAGAGAGGAATCCTCATTGTTTCCCTTGACTTGCTGAGGTTTGTACAAAAATCAAATTTCTCCTGGGTCACATGACATAAAGACAAGATGGGCAGGTTCAGACCTGGCGGTGTTTGATGCCTGCGTCTTTTGGTCTTCACTTTCGGTTTTAAACGTTTGTTCTGGTAGCTAACTGAAAGTTGATGGGGCACATGGTAAAGTCTGGTTTGCGTGAGTGTTGTTTCCGTGTGGGAGGTCTCTGTTTCCACTAGCTGACTCAGGACAGTTTGGTCAGACCAGAACTAGTGAGACACAGACTAAATAGCTGACTCAGGACAGTTTGGTCAGGCCAGAACTAGTGAGACACAGACTAAATAGCTGACTCAGGACAGTTTGGTTAGGCCAGAACTAGTGAGACACAGACTAAATAGCTGACTCAGGACAGTTTGGTCAGACCAGATCTAGGGAGACACAGACTAAATAGTTGACTCAGGACAGTTTGGTCAGGCCAGAACTAGTGAGACACAGACTAAATAGCTGACTCAGGACAGTTTGGTCAGACCAGAACTAGTGAGAAACAGACTAAATAGCTGACTCAGGACAGTTTGGTTAGGCCAGAACTAGTGAGACACAGACTAAATAGCTGACTCAGGACAGTTTGGTCAGACCAGATCTAGGGAGACACAGACTAAATAGTTGACTCAGGACAGTTTGGTCAGGCCAGAACTAGTGAGACACAGACTAAATAGCTGACTCAGGACAGTTTGGTCAGACCAGAACTAGTGAGACACAGACTAAATAGCTGACTCAGGACAGTTTGGTCAGGCCAGAAATAGTGAGACACAGACTAAATAGCTGACTCAGGATAGTTTGGTCAGGCCAGAACTAGTGAGACACAGACTAAATAGTTGACTCAGGACAGATTGGTCAGACCAGAACTAGTGAGACACAGACTAAATAGCTGACTCAGGACAATTTGGTCAGGCCAGAACTAGTGAGACACAGACTAAATAGCAGACTCAGGACAGTTTGGTCAGACCAGAACTAGTGAGACACAGACTAAATAGTTGACTCAGGACAGTTTGGTCAGACCAGAACTAGTGAGACACAGACTAAATAGCTGACTCAGGACAGTTTGGTCAGACCAGAACTAGTGAGACACAGACTAAATAGTTGACTCAGGACAGTTTGGTCAGGCCAGAACTAGTGAGACACAGACTAAATAGCTGACTCAGGACAGTTTGGTCAGACCAGAACTAGTGAGACACAGACTAAATAGCTGACTCAGGACAGTTTGGTCAGGCCAGAACTAGTGAGACACAGACTAAACACCATGGGAAAACAGTCTAGTCTCAATGCGACACCGCTACAAATTTATGAAAATTAGTTTCTCACCAAGAATTGTCACAACATGACCACAATGAGTGACACCTCCTCCTCCTCCTGTTGATCCGGCCCCCTCCCATCGCCATCCAAAAGGAATTTTTTTATGGTGATGAAAAATGAAAAACGCCCAAAAAAACTTGACACCAGGGTTGTACACAAAGAACAGGAAGAACTAATGGTTTCTAGGAGAGAACAAAGGAAGAAGATTGTATTTTTATACTTACGCTCTTTTCCTTCCTGATTACACATGTAATCGCTTATTTCTCGAAAATCTGGAAAGTCTGCAAAGTCACTCTCAAACCGACTGCATGCAGGCTTGGTCAAGACGGCTTCTGCACAGTCAAAGGTATCTTCTACAACTCTGGCGGAATCGATGACAATAAAGGGAATCGTCAATTGTAAGTACTAAGTACGTCTCATAATGAGAATGGAAATAGCTGAAACTTTGGATACTCCGTTTTTTTTCCATTTGCTTTAACGGGAAATTAGTTTTCAAACTAGATTTACGTGGAAATAAGAAAATCCTTTCATAATCTATACTAATAAAAGTGAAACTTTACAATGGCAGCGTGCATTTCGCTACTCCTCTGTTAATGCTGATTCGGTGGCCCTCAGATTTTATACTGCGCTTAGTACAGACTGTCGTCGTGTCGCCGGCACAGGAAATAAAAAAAGTAAGTAATAACTCGCAGAACGTTTGTATTAGTTTCTAGGTTGCGACACAGTGGCGTTCGATCTATTTTTTCGGCAAATTAATATAATTGAGATTGGTTCCGGTATAGACTGTATCACACTCACAAAACAACTTCCGTTTAGGACTGGTTTGAATGATGAGATTGCGGATTAGACTATCAAGTATGAAACTTTGTGTGTTCTCTATGTGCCTAGACTAGGAAAAAGAAAGGGTCTGGAATTGGGAGATTGACGCTGCAGGGCCAAAAGTACAGGTTTGTGTGTTTCAATATGCCTAGGAAAATATTATAATATTTCTTTCTCCATTAAGACATGAAGTTATCACTTCCTGCGATGTGCAAACAAACTAACCGTGCGCAAATCATAGCCATTTGACGGAAGCTGGCTGGACACGCAGGACGTCAAGGTGCAAAGGGAGAGCAGTAAAACGTATCTAAAAAAAAAAATAAAAATAAAGCTAAAGGAACAGTCAAAATGAAGCAGGTCCATAATAATCATCCAGAACTGAAACTAATAAATCGATTTATCCCGGGCAGGGCCTGGAACTCAGCTAGTAGTCTATACTTTTCAAATTAGGTATGGAATCGCAAACATTAACATGCCTACAGTAGTTAAGTCAGAAAACAGACGTTTGCAATGTCAAAGTAATGGCAAAGTGGAAAAGTTCGGATTTATGCACGACGACTGTTTTAATGAGTATTGTTGCCAGCTAGTTACAATTTGCCAAAGCGGATAAACAGCGTAAGTTGGTCGTAGGATCCACTTTAGACAATGTTATTTTGCACAACATGTTGCACGACTATTTGGGATGCAACCAAAGACGTTATATATAGCTAGAGGTCGAACTAGCGCTACGCAAGTCTCACCGTGGCGTCCTCGGTAGGTGAAGCAATGTTGGCGGGAAACTTACGGCAAGCCTGCCTCGACCTAGACAGTACGGCTGAAGTAAAGCCAACTTACGGCAAGCCTGCCTCGACCTAGACAGTGCGGCTAAAGTAAAGCCAACTTACGGCAAGCCTACTTCGACCCAGACAGTAGTAAAGCCAACTTACGGCAAGCCTGCCTCGACCCAGACAGTACGGCTAAAGTAAAGCCAACTTACGACAAGCCTGCCTCGACCTAGACAGTACGGCTAAAGTAAAGCCAACTTACGGCAAACCTGCATCGACCCAGACACTTCGGCTAAAGTAAAGCCAACTTACGGCAAGCCTGCTTCACCTAGACAGTACAGCTAAAGTAAAACCAACTTACGGCAAGCCTGCCTCGACCTAAACAGTACGGCTGAAGTAAAGCCAACTTACAGCAAGCCTGCATCGACCCAGACAGTACGGCTAAAGTAAAGCCAATTTACGGCAAAGCCTGTTTCACCTAGACAGTACGGCTGAAGTAAAGCCAACTTACGCCAAGCCTCCCTCGACCTAGACAGTACGGCTAAAGTAAAGTCAACTTACGGCCAGCCTGCCTCGACCTAGACAGTGCGGCTAAAGTAAAGCCAACTTACGGCAAAGCCTGTTTCACCTAGACATTACGGCTAAAGTAAAGCCAACTTACGGCAAGCCTGCTTCACCTAGACAGTACGGCTAAAGTAAAGTCAACTTACGGCAAGCCTGCCTCGACCTAGACAGTACGGCTAAAGTAAAGCCAACTTACGGCAAGCATGCCTCGACCTAGACAGTACGGCTGAAGTAAAGCCAACTTACAGCAAGCCTGCCTCGACCTTGACAGTACAGCTAAAGTAAAGCCAACTTACAGCAAGCCTGCCTCGACCTAGACGGTACGGCTAAAGTAAAGCCAACTTACGGCAAGCCGGTTTCACCTAGACAGTACAGCTAAGGTAAAGCCAACTTACGGCAGCCTACCTCGACCTAGACAGTACGACTAAAGTAAAGCCAACTTACGGCAAGCCTGCCTCGACCTAGACAGTACGGCTAAAGTAAACAAATCTAAGCCAAAAATAATACGGTCTTTCAGATAGTTTGAACGGGGATTACAGTAGGAATGAGCAGACTTAATTTATGGATTGGGTGAACCACGAAAATGTAAAAAGTGTAATCCCACCAAAAGAAACAAAACAAACATTATGAATTATGACAAAATACAAAATGTACAGATGAATTTCAACCTCCATCTCTAAAGAGGAATGAACAAGAATAAAATACTGAAGCCTTCCGACAAAAACTACTTTCGTTAGCACTGGCCTTGACACCGTATTTTCAATCGCTTGCCGTAAGCAAAGATGGCTGCCCTGCTTTCTATTTGCGGACATGTGTTGTGAGCGAGTCTTACCTCTAGGTTTATTATAAACTCTTGGGATGCAACAAAAATAGAAGTTTCAGAAAATGACGTTGCGCAAAGGCAACCATAACACTTAACATTCATCCAGAAGTTATGGAGGATAAAATTTCTTCTAGCACGATTACGGCCTCTCTGCATCCCTCATTTTCTCAGGTTTATTTCGCCATGGTTAAAGTGTGGGCTCATCATTCCCATGCATACACTTGTTCGCCTGGTCGGATTGTCGACGGAGACTTTCAGTGAAATCTTTTTCTTCTAATTTTCGTGACATTTCATGACTTTCACGTGGCGACAATATTGTTTCGCCAGCCCAAACGAGATACTTTGGAGAAGTAGGACACCGTACGCTCTACCACTCACTTACCTACTGCATAAAACATATAAAAAAAGTAATGTGTCCGCTAGTGTCCACGTGAAGTAACGTAGCGTAACTCATTCCCAACCCCGATTAAAGTTTGGAATTGGGTTGCAGCCCCGATCAGCGTTATGTTCAGCTAAAAAGGCTACGAAAAGAAATATGGTTCCATTAGAAGGTCCTGCCTTCCCATAGATTAACTAGATTCTACAGTTCAACTTTTCCCCCACAGACACGAAACAAACCCCAGCTGTTCTTCCGGGACTAAGTGTCGTATCTAAGCAGAGAAAAAAAATGATGCATCAACGATATATAGTTTAAAATCTGGAGTTGTAAATCTGTTGTAAAAAAAACAAAAACAGTTGTACTTTTAACTTCAAATGCAGTTGACTATTAGCCCCCACGGGGACAGATTGGTCTAGAGGCAACTTGGTCGCCTCTCATGCCGAAGATACCGGGCTCCATCCCCCGCCGATGCATTCTGAAACCTTGGATGAGGGGGAGGGGGGCAGCAATCCCTGTCCCTGATCCTATGATGGATAGGATCGGGCACCTAGTCTTCTCGGATAAAGACGAAAAACTCAGATGGCCGGTGTACACGTTGCGCATGTTAAAGATACATGTACCTTGGCAGCTGGAAATAGAGAAGAGCAGGCTAAACAGGCGGCTGTCCGGGCAAAATTCTAAAAATTTAATCCCTATCACAACAACACACAGAGACAAGAACAAGAAAAGTGAAGTGTAAATGCCAATTGCAGAGAACCTCCTAAAATAAAGACCTAAACACTATTGGCCTCTCTATCTATATTATAATAATTAGTTATGACCCGTTTTGGGGTGTATTCTGAGAATTGTCAACGTTTTATTAAGTTGTCCTAATAAAGTAGGAAAATACTATTTCCTATTACGCGGAGAACTGAAGCCATGCGTGCAACTTCATTTAATGTAAAGCTTTTAAACTTCGAAATGTCCTTCTGCCTTGATAAAATATAAACTTTTATGAACGGATTTCATTTTATTTCCACATAAATCAATTTTTGAAAAAAAAAAATTCTGCTAAATCAAACAGGAGCAAGAAATAAACAATTCATGCAAAGTTTCAGCGATTTTCATTCAACCGTTTTAAAGATGTTGCCATTTTAGTTGTGCCAGGGAATTTTTGTCAGACACCAATAGTGTCTGACTAGTCTTTCTTTGTTTACCCAATTCATTTACGTCACCCAAAATTGTGATACATCTACGCCCCCGTCCCCTTCCCTCCCGTCCCCTTCCGTGCACAGTGACTGAGCATGCGCAGGTGTAAAGATTAGCTGCAATATTAAAAAATGAAACCCATGGAGGGACAAAAGGCCACGACCTTGGAACTTCCGACGAAAAACGAAATAAAATTCCACATTTTGTAAGAGTACAAGTCCTGTGAGGTCAAGTGGAACAAATCAATACAGTTCTGGTACAAAAAAATGGATTTGGCTGGTCTGCAGTAAAACGCTGAAGTTTCATTTATCTTTCTTCTCTATTGTCACTCCGCTTGGTCTAACTTTTCAAAATGGCTGGTGTAAACAAACATTACCATAGCAACGGCAAAAAAGAAAAAAAAGTGAAAGACTTTCAAAAATCAACCAAACAATTAATTCTGAAAACAAAAACAAAGTTCATGAAATATGTATTACTAGATGAGTTCCCGGCCCTGCCAGGGACAAAACGATTTATTAGTTTCAGTTCTGGGTGATTATTATGGACCTGCTTCATTTTGCCTGTTCCTTTAGCTTTATTTTATTTTTGTTTGTTTCTTTTTTAGATACGTTTTACTGCTCTCCCTTTGCGCCTTGACGTCCTGCGCGTCCCGCCAGCATCCGTCAAATGGCTATGATTTGGGCACGGGTTAGTTTGTTTGCACATCGCAGGAAGTGATAACGTCATGTGTTAATGGAAAAGAAATATTATATTTTCCTAGGCATATATTGAAAATATAAACCTGTATTTTCGGCCCTGCAGGGCCAATCTCCCAATTCCAGACCCTTTCTTTTTCCTAGTCTAGGCACATTGAGAACACACAAAGTTTCATACTTGATAGTCTAACTCAATCTCATCATTCAAAACGGTCCTAACCGGAAGTTGTTTTGTGGGTGTGATACAGATACAGGAACCAATCTCAATTATATTAATTTGCCGAAAAAATAGATCGAACGCCATTGTGTCGCAACATAGAACTAATACAAACGTTCTGCGAGTTATTAATTACTTTTTTTATTTCCTGTGGCGGCGACACGACGACAGTCTGTACTAAGCGCAGTATAAAATCTGAGGGCCACCGAATCAGCATTAACAGAGGAGTAGCGAGAGGCGCGCTGTAATTGTCGTAAAGTTATCACTTTTATTAGTACAGATGTTGAAGAAAAATATCCGGGTTTTTTTATTGTTTTTTTTTTCTGTGACAGTTGGCTAGATGGCCCATATATTGTTTTTGCGTTCGTTGCTACGACAAGTCAAATCTGTTGTATTTTTGTATGCAGTAACTATCTTCTTTCACCCAGTCATTGTCTGTTTTATGCCACAGTGTGAATATGTTTAAAAAGTAAGCCAATCTTTCTGTCTCTTGTGCTGACTTGTCGTTAAAGGATGAAATAAGAATGGATGGGAATGAAGACGATATTCAATAATGTGAGGTTTCTTTCATCAGATCAATTCATCGTCAAGTTCTGGGCAAGGGAAACTACTGGGAATTACTTACCTGCAGATTTCGTCTAGACCGATCTCCAGAATCATCGTTCGATAGTCCGGCATTGTTTGCAGATCACGTTCTGCGAAGAGTCTTTGAACCTGGGTACCACAGTGATCTACCTGTTCCCTACAGCTGATGGACGTGTTGGTGTATCTGCTAGTTACAACTGTTGGAAACAGCAAAATATACCAGATATGATCAGATGTGGCGGCTTGCACCTTTTGTGAGATGTTTCGAGATGACAGTGTAGCTATTCATAAATCAGAAAGTATTCCAGCAACAGGAGCACTTAAGTAGAGACAGTTGTCCTTTTGGTTTTTCTTGTGTATCTTAAATCTTCAGTTTTTGTTGTTGTTTTTTGTTTGACTTTTTTCCTGTATCTTTTGTCTTGGTCTATCAGCTTGTGGCGTTCAGCGTCGATGGGAGATGCAGCTTTCGTTCATGGGCCTGATGGGTAGCGTCTGTCATAGTTAGATTGATTCTTTCTGATGTTTCTTTGACATCTTCTATCTATCTCATTCTGGGGCGCCTCTTTCATCTTGAACCAAGCCTTTTCATGATATATGATGGGTAGTGTCTGCCATAGCTAGGTTGATTCTTTCTGTTTCTTTGACATCTTCTATCTATCTCATTCTGGGGCGCCTCTTTCATCTTGAACCATGCTTTTTCATGATATATGATGGGTAGTGTCTGCCATAGTTAGGTTGATTCTTTCTGTTGTTTCTTTGACATCTTCTATCTATCTCATTCTGGGACGCCCCTTTCATCTTGAAACATGACTTTTCACGATATAAGCTCTGTGGCCTGGCCCTTCGCTCGGAAGCCTCATGAGATGACCAGACCACTTTTGGTGTGTTTTTTTGTTTGTTATTATAACAAAATCCGGACTTTTCTACTAAGAAATATCGTTTTCAGAAAGTATTCCTAACTCTCTGAGAGGCTAATTTGCGTACATTTCTGTCCAGTATTCCGTAATGTGTATTGAGAGATATAACACTGATATTGTATCTGAGAGCTGTTTCAGGCATCACTAAATCAGATATTGAAATATTTGTTGAAACATTTCTGGATAGGAGACGGTTAAGTTGCTTTTTTTGGTGTTTTTTTTTTGATAGTTGAATATTATAGGAAATGTACACAAAATGACACAGTGTACAAATGGAAACATAATTATTTAGCAAAATCCAGTAGATGTAAGAAAAAATTAAAATTTGGTGATTAAACTGGACTTTAAAAGATAATTGGTCAACGTAACGGTGGTAAAACAAACGTGATGTGGATCAACTGAGAGTAGTGAACTCCATTGTACTGACCTGCCGTCCATGTCAACAGTAAGAGACAGACTGTGATACTGTAAGCAATGGCCATGGCTAGAGCTGTCGGTGTCTCACAAACTTAGGACTTCAGTCACAGGGAATTCTGTAAACAGTCAAGTCTAAAACACGTTAATAGAATCAAGCTTAGATAATTGACTGATTGACTGGCTGACTGACTGACTGACTGTCTGACTGACTGATTGACTGACTGACTGACTGACTGACTGACTGATTGACTGACTGACTGACTGACTGACTGATTGACTGACTGACTGACTGACTGACTGACTGACTGACTGACTGACTGACTGGCTGACTGACTGACTGACTGACTGACTGACTGTCTGACTGATGTACAGCCTTTGTTTTTTGGTCGAATAATATCATATTGTTGATCATTGATTAAAAGTCTTTTCGACAGTCTAAAAAATGCACACACCCCCCCAGCTCCATACTCTATCTATCTATCTATCTATCTATCTATCTATCTATCTATCTGTCTGTCTATCTATCTATCTATCTATCTATCTATCTATCTATCTATCTATCTATCTATCTATCTATCTATCTATCTATCTATCTATCTATCTATCTATCTATCTATCTATCTATCTATCCATCTATCTACTTATTTGTCATCCGGTCTAACGATCCGCATATCTGTTATTCTGTTTAACTCTGTATCATTCACAAACACTATTCATCAAACCCTGCTCTACACACATCCTTACTTTCTTTGGAACAGAAAAAACAAAAAGATACAAACACGCCAACCCTATCTCGTAATAAAACAAAAAAAACACGAACGTGATTTCTAACAAGACCTAACGCCCCTCATACAGATCAGATTTGCATGAAAGTTTACAGGTGCCTTCCCTTCGACCTGCAGATGGTTTGGTTCATGATTTGGAGACTTGAAATATTGAGGAAATATTTTTTTGAGTTTGCTTTGTGTCGGTAATTGAGTACCTCCGATCCTTTCTTCTCCTGGTAAATATGATGTCATCACTTCCTGCCATGCGTTCACTATTACACACACACTGACTTGTGGGCAAATTATTGCCATTTCATGATAATCATCTTCTCCAACACTGACGGTGTCAAGGATCGAATTGTTGAGATTGGTAATTCGCACACGGTGCGCAATTTTATAAATACAGTCTCATCATTGTTGAGCTAAGCCGTGCGGTGTGTTTTATGACGTTCTCCACACGAACGTAGTATTTAGGAAACTAGGGCCAACAGTCTAACGCTCCTCAGCTCTCAACCATATAAAAAGAATTTCGAGTCCAAATTGGCCCTAGTTACAGATGAGATATGTGTCCATACATGATGTAACTCCGTAAGCAAAATAATACGAGAGAGAGCACATCGAAGACCGCCGCCCCGAACAACAATAGTATTGACCACAGAATAAATGTAACACAGAATTGCAAATCACCTCTTCGGTATGTTCCGCCAACGCTCGGTCCGCCATTTTAATTTGTCGTATGCGACAGCTGTTTACATCATCCTGTTGTTTCCTCGGGACCTCATGGTCATTACGCACATTTTTTATCTTTCGACATGGAGGAAAGTAGGTCTAATTCTACATGATAGCAAGCTAGTTAGATGTCGCCATTCATTTAGCCATCCATCTATCCATTCATCCGCCTGTCCCTTTGGCCGTCCATCCATTCATCCATTCATGCATTCATTCATCCATCTATCATCCATTTACGAGTGTATCCGTTCATTAATCAGTCTCCTTATTCATCATCCATCAATTTAATCCAGCCATCCATTCATTCATCCGTCCATCCACTTATCCATCCATCCAATCATCCACCCACTCATCCATTTGCAGACTTGGGATCACATTGTAATCCTCACGAGAAATGCAACCCAAAATGAGGCAAGGCAGACCCTTCTCACTACCACACATACATGTTGCGACACGTGTGTTCGTAACCGTGCCACAAGTTTCGCAAGTTATAAAATACTCGTGATCTCTAGTCTTGATTTCCATTCAGCTGAAATCTTAAAAATGACACAATACACGATTAACAAGGTACACGGTATGATGTTCATATTGATAGCCAACTTCGCACAATGCAACGCAACGCACAGTGGGCAACGTCTATAGATCACGAGGTATCATACGACAAAACAAAATGGCGGGTCGAGAACCACTTTTGTGACGTCACCCAATGGGGATTGTGCGTCTGCCTAATTATAAGTCTGTGGTACTGACGGCGTCAGCCATTCCATCAGCTCCAACATAACATCTGTAAAAAGCGCACGTTTGATATTGCCATTCACAGCTCATGAGCGGCCAAATGTAAGTTCCGTACACTTTACCTATCACCTATCATCCCTACAGAAGCCGAGAGACAAACCAACTGTTCTCCCGTAGTGGATGCAGATATCTAATTAGCGAGTCGTTGATGGTTGTGAATCCCAACGTTAAGAAAGTCATACTACTGTTGGACATAATTATAATATCTAACTTGGTTATAGCTAGTCGAATCATTGATAGCACTTAAATTAAGTGAGTCTCCCTTCTGGAGCAAAGAGTGTACCTGTAGAATGAAAGAGTGAGTTCCCGTTTTATTAATTAGGCTGACCAGGACTTGGCTTGTAATTGTAATTTCCATATGAATTGATATAACTCCATGCATTTATATTATTAATTACGTATACAGTCGGAACTGTTAACCTAATAATAGATGTACTTCCCTGCAGGCCTGACGTAAATTTACAACTTGTGTTATTTCATATCTAGTGGTGTGCCAGTCCGAGTGAGAGTTAAGCCCCTCGCGTGTAGTGGTGAGTTATATTCCCCAGGACCTAACCTCAACTCGTGATAGACGGGTGAGTAGGGCCACAGACTAATAAATTAAACAGACTGGATGATCCCATTGTGTGACGTCACAAAACAGCGAAAGGTCATGAACCATTCGCCACATTAGATTTACGGTTGCGACCGACGCTTCAGCACAGTTACAATGCAGCGGTCGTTAAAAGTCCAGACGGTCATAATTTATAACAATAAAAAAAAGGCAGCTGTAGACAATAAAATGAAAGGATAGGCAAGTTAATGCATTATTAATACATGTACAACCAATCTTGACAAATAAAAAGAAATTTCTAATGCAGATAGAACTAAAATCGGAATTTCCCGAGCGGCGGCCACGTTGGTTATGCGGCCGCATCTCATTAAATTCCGTAAAAAACGACACAGCCCGAAGCTTGTGTTTCCAGTCTGGTTATTTATTAGTCTGTGAGTAGGGCTAAACGCACAAAGAGAGTGTAGGATGATTTCTTTAACTACTAGCAACAACAACACAGTGACACGGTGGTCTAGAGGCAAGGTGCTCGCCTCTAATGCCCAAGGTACCGAATTCGAATCCCGGTCGGTGCAGGCATGTTGGAATTTTGGGAAATTTCTCATATTTTCCTGTCCCTTGTCCCATGGTGGTTAGGATCGAGCATCTAGTCTTCTCATAGAAAGACGAATCATTCGGAGGGCCCGTGTGCACGTTGCGGGCATTAAAGATATCCTGGCCGTTGCAAATCGATAAGAGCAGTCCGAACAGACCCCGATTCGGCAAAATTAAATAAAATGTACCCCTACCACCCCCGACCCCTCCCCTCCCCCCCAAAAAACACCCCGCCGACCGACCCTGAACTGTAGCGATGACGTGTCTGCTCCAGGTGTAACTGGGCTGCAATGACAACAAGACAAATTTCACAAATGAGATTAAAGAAGAAATGTACAAAACAACCGGCTGACCCTGGTACCTCAGCTAGTTCGTTAAACACAAAAAGATCCAGCGCTCACCTGCTCCGTCTCACTCACTCTCACACGGAGTCCAGAAGACAATGTCAACTCTCGAGCTGACACGGTGACTAAATAATGTAGCGAACCCCCAGGGAAACGCGCAGATTAGACTAATTTTCTATAATTATGTAATCTGAAAGCACACAGCAATGAGCAGGGGGTGCGAAATGTCAGATTGTCTTTGACTTGGTCTGTATGAGAATGTTTTTTTTTTCTTTTTTATTTTATATTGATGGACAACCGACACGGCGGGTAATTTGATGGCACACAGTATGTTTTGGTAAACACAAAAGGGCATGTTCTGGATAAACGCATAGCATGGTTTTAAGAGAACTGTTGTACTGTACAAGAGTTTACTAAAGAATTGTTTGTGATTTTGAACACAAAACAACCAAATACATTCAATATAATCTTTAATATCTTGAAGGGATCTACATAACATTGGAAATGATGTCATCGCATCAGACATAGAGGCAATGGTACCTGGATCCATAGTTATTTACATCTCGGCTACGATTACATTCGCTGTTATGTCTCTAGGCTGGTAGATACCTTGTTACACAAATGTCTGTCTGTGTGTGTATAGATATTAAACTTAGTAGAAACTAGACTAACGGGACACTTCATATTCGATTTCGTCCAGAAATATTGCTTCTGATTTTC
Organism: Onchidella celtica; assembly: GCA_963931925.1. Lineage (NCBI taxonomy): Eukaryota > Metazoa > Mollusca > Gastropoda > Systellommatophora > Onchidiidae > Onchidella > Onchidella celtica. Next base: position 51,151,184 of record OZ007580.1, read on the forward strand.
ATATTCTGTGAGGCAAAACTTCGGAAGTCAAAGTCATCTGGATATTCCCACAGAGTCCCAGACAAATTTTTCCCACTCAGAAAGCGACTGAGATCATAAAACATTTAAAAACATCGAAAAGTTCTTGCCTGTTTTGAAACAAAAAAACAACAACACCTTTTTAGGGCTAACCTTTCTAATAGGCCCAAGGCTGTCCCAAGCCTGCAACCTGATCATTGTACCCACAAGGCCATGCTCTTGCAATGACAAGTCTTCAGTGCCGAATAAAGAGTGCCGACCATGGGATCCAGTTTCCATTTAAATGGAAAAACGACAGAAATGATTTAAGGTCTGAAACAACCACTCATTATTTTCTTATCTGACAATTTTTGTTGCCAGCGAGGGCACAGAATACAGGAAGTCGGTCATTACTGGTGACATATTAGCTACTGTGACAGTCAGTCCTACATACATGATAATTTGCGGGCAAATACAGGGCCGTCACTGACGTGTCCAGCAACATGCCAAGATGGATTTTATTAACAGAAAAGGACTTTTTTTTTTTAGTGTATATGATGCTGAATGTTCGGTTTGATAGTGAATAATTAACACATGCGTCAATAAGTGTTTGAAAAACTTGACATCCTAACTTTTGTGTAGTCTTGTCTTCTTGTGAATTGTATCTGTTGGGTTTGGGTAGGGAATTTGAGAGTAGTCGGGCGAGGGGTGGGGGGGGGGGGGGTCGATCACAAAAAGTTTGAGCTTAAAACTAGAGCGATTGCCGGGAAAAGATTGAGAACCGCTGATCTAATACTAATTTCTATTTCAGGACTTGAACATTTTTTCGCTGGCAGCAAGACCACAAATTACAGGAAACTTTAGAATTGATCATTACTGGTGATATAGTAGCAGCTGTGACGTTCTGTCCTACATGATAACCAGAACTTTCTATTCTAATCCTATCTGTAGTTCAGGACTTGCTGATGTGTCTGGCACCAGTTGCTGACACAAACAGTACAAACTTCTACATTCAGACCGCCGGTCAGATGTTGGACTTATTATCTGACCATAAATTCGCTTCTTTTTAGTGTAGAACCACGCTGTTTATGCCCATTGTTAGAAGAAAAAACATCCTGTCCAGTACAATCGTCCTGCTGGTCAATTTCATGTTGACAGTAAAAAAATTATGGATGTTATAGGTGTGTCTGATGATTATTTGTATTGGGAACTGACAGAATTGAATGTAGACAGAGAGAAGAAAAAAACTGACATTGGCTGTGTTTTACAATACGAATGTTGTAGAGTCAATCTGGAATGAGTTGGTTGTTGCGCCCCCACCCCCCGCTCTCATCCTTCACAGATAGATCTATCTATCTATCTATCTATCTATCTATGTATCTATCTATCTATCTATCTATCTATCTATCTATCTATGTATCTATCTATCTATCTATCTATCTATCTATCTATCTATCTATCTATCTATCTATCTATCTATCTATCTATCTATCTATCTATCTATCTATCTATCTATCTATCTATCTATCTATCTGTCTACTATCTATCTATCTATCTATCTATCTATCTATCTATCTATCTATCTATCTATCTATCTATCTATCTATCTATCTATCTATCTGTCTGTCTATCTATCTATCTATCTATCTATCTATCTATCTATCTATCTATCTATCTATCTATCTATCTATCTATCTATCTATCTACCTACCTATCTATCTGTTTACCTATGCATATCTCTCTCTCTCTCTCTCTCTCTCACTCTCTCGCTCTCTCTCTCTCTCGCTCTCTCTCACTCTCGCTCTCTCTCTCTCTCTCTCTCTCTCTCTCTCTCTCTCTCTCTCTCTCGCTCTTTTCCCCCTTTCGTCCCCTCACCTCCATCTCCCACAAACAGAATCCCCACCCAAATGCCGACAGAGTTCGATGCCCTCAACACAATAAATTTTCAGGTCAACTACAGGGGAGATAATACATTATTTTCCTTGTACAAAATTTGCCAGCAAGAGTGAGTGCCCATCGTGCTGATGTTGCCATAGAGAGACAAGAGATAGCCATGATAGCAAAGACCCTAACAGTTTCCCTACAAGTTCTGGTCTGATTCATCGTTAGTTAGTAAAAATCACAGCCAGGAACTGTATAGGTTTTGACATTTTGACAGTCTATCACGCTTCTATTGAGTGCGTGTGAATAGATCTGGGACTATTTCTTACATATTTATCTCACTGTTCTGTCCCGTTTCCTTTTGTAAACATTAGAGGGCATAAATATTTAGGTTTGCGATTTCTTTTTGTAACATAATATAGTTCATTGATTTCTTGTGAATTTAATAATAATAGACCCTCCCCTCCCCCGCCAAGTCATTTTTTGGGGTGGCGAACGGGATTATGTGACATAAATACTCTCTTCCCATCAGCACAAAAACCAGTCCCCTCATTGGCTACACTGACATTCTCTCTATCTCAACTGGAATCCGCAAAGAAAAAAATAACAAAATATATTTTCAGTTTCAGTTTGTTTGAACTTTTATTCATTCCACACATTCTGCATCGTGTCAGAGTTTCCACTGACCGCCAGAATTCTGACGTCAAAATTGGAGGACATCAGAATTTCACTCAACTTCCAGTTGGTTTGTTTCACATGACGTCACACAACTTGTGTTCCTACAAAACTTTGAATTTTATTTCGTTTTCAATCACAAGCTCCAAGGCCTCAATGGTTTGTTTTCCCAAGGGTTTCAATTCTTCTTTTTGAATTACAGCCAGTCTTTGACATTGCGCATGCTCAGCCGATGTGGGAAAAACCCAAAAACACATTTTTGGAAATGTACATACTTAAACGCCGTGCACTTGTGGAGGAGGGGGAGGGAGAGGTGAGGAAATGTTTCGCAAAATTTGGTGACGTAAAAGACACAAGCCAATACAAAAGACAGAATGTAGGTCATGGTTGAAGAAAGAAAAAGATTAATTTGAAATGAGTCATAGAAATTGTCCACACAACTGTTCCACTTGTCAACCGAAGTAAAGCACAACTGATCCATCCTGTCTTCATAAGGATGTCTGAACTGGCACTGAGCACATTCTACTTAAAGCCGCGCAGCGCACGTGACACCAAGTTGCCTGAAATGAAAATAATAGCAAAAAAAAAAAAAGTCACATATATTTCATCGTGTAAGTGTAGATGACTATTGATTCCTAATTAAAGTAATAAATAAATAAATGAATAAATAAATACAAATATAAAACAAACGAAATAGTTAATATTTGGTGTACTGAGCATCTGGATGTTATAAGTGGATAATGCATAGAATAGAACGTTCTGAGAAAGTGTGGCACAATCTGACCCCAATTTTTTTTTTTTTCTGGTTCCAAAAAATATTTAAAGGCTGATTTTCTTGTTCAGTCAGTGGGTTTTTAAACTGTCAATGTTTGTGTATTGTCAGTTGTCAATTTGAATTATGTGTAATGTAATTTGTCAAGTTTGTGCACTGTGACTTGACAGTCTTGAGTCATGATTTATATTCAAATTTTGAAAACTAATCTTACTATGAGAGGAACGAACTTTATCATCTGTTTGAAAGACGAGATTATTGAACTGTTTCCTACCCAATCAGGCAGTTATTCACATTTATAATGAAACAGTTATCTAATTTATTTACTAATGACTAATGTCGAGAATGTTAAACCAGAGACACGGTTTCCTGTAGGATGAATATCAAGATCTTGTGTGCAAACAATCTGTGGATCTTGCCTTTTCGTCAAGATTCAACTTTTGATTCTCAGAATGAAGGGGAGAAAATGTAATCTTTGTAGAGTTAAGGACCCTGAGCTAATGTCACATGGTGGGAGTGTTGCTAGGAGTAGCGTCACTGAATGTTGCTCTGTCTACCGGAGACAGATTTGGGAGAAACACACAGTTTTAGCCTGTACAAAGATGGTACATCACCACAGCCATGCTGTTATTTAAACGCTATGAAATGTCTCGTCTTGTCCTTTTAAACACTCAGTAATCCATTTACAGAGATGTAAACAACTGTGAGAGCCAACATTTAACCTTTTTGTGCGTATGTTTATGTGTGTGTGTGTGTGTGTGTGTTTTCTGTAAAATTTTCAAAATCGGAATTAGATAAACAGAAACATTTGTCAAAGTTTTCAAAGTTATTCAGTGTTCAGTTGGGCGGTTTGTATATGAAGTTCACAGTTCGATACCTGAAATGTCCTACAAACTTACGGAAACTCCGATTGTCCTGTAGATGACAACCAAATTCTGTCTGGGATCGTGCGATCCCATATGGCCGTAAGCCCTCCATCAGCTGTCCATAGCCTGCACCACAAGTATCTCGACCTGCGTTCACCATGCAGTCTGCCAGCGCCGGTATCCGGCTAGAGAGACAAAGTTGTCATAAACACAGTTGTTCAAATTCATAATTGTGTTCATAAATAAAACAGTGATCTAACTCCACTCTTGTTAGAAACTGAGATAATCTGATGAAAGTGTACAGAACTTGCCAATGTTTCAGTGAAATAAATGTGAAATTTCCCAGAGACGAAATCAACTGATTGTGACGTGTCTTTTCTCTTATTCTACTTTTGTCTTTATCATTTCTTGCATATTTTTCTAATCAAATTTCTAACACAAAATTCAAGTGGAGTTGGCATTCTCAGCGGTCGTGCCAAAAACTCCAATCTTGGTAAGACAGTGCGCATGTTCAGCTGCAGTGAACTACGGGACAGGAAAGCCGTGTGGTTAACATCACAATTTTAAGGTCACAGAAATGAAAAAAAATAATAAATTCAATAGGTAGAATGCACATGACCTCAAGCACTATGCTGAGGCCCCCGAGAAACAAAAGATCTCAACCGGCACATGACGTCACAGAGTGTTTTGGTTTTGTTCTTCGGACACACAAGATGGCCGGTGGATCAGCTGATGAGTGTAACTTCGAGATATGTTTAAGTGGTTAAAATGCCTGCTGGTTGCATTGTAACTTATTGTTATGACAGGGGTGGAATGGATGGATCCAAGCTGGTCAGATTCCCTACCATCCGGGTAAACAAGGGAAGGAAAGTGAAAGAATTGACTGAACGTCCCCCCATGTGCATGAACATTTACTGCAGGTAAATATTTTCAACTCGTCTACGATTGGTTCGCGACGCCTTAAGTGCTCACAGTGCAAATCAGCTAACGACTCAAAATCAATGTCACCATTGCCATGGTGAAGCGTGGGTCCGGACAGACAAGATGGCGGATATGCGCTTTCTACCTATACTTACGAACATAATATGTTTTGGGTGATGCCGTCAGCAGACTCGGTACTCTCCGGCTCAGAATGGAATGCACCGAAACACATCATCACGTGTTGTATGTAGATATCGGAGATCTCCTCACTAGTGAAGCAAGTTGAGTCGAGTGACGCCAGCAGCACTGGAGAAAAGACCCAATGTACCAATGATTAACGCGATCCTATGTAACGTGTGTGTGTGTGTGTGTTTGTGTGTGTGTGGTGGGGCGGGGCTGAAACATCCACAACATCAAGGGTTACCCAAGTTTCCACTTCCCGGGGTGCTGGGGTGAATTTGCTGTCTCTGGACTCGTTGTTCATAAATAAAGTAAATAAATAATGTATTTCTATAATATTATTATTGAAACAATAATGTCAAAAACAATATATTAAAATGTCCTCATTGTAAGTTGCTTTCTTGTGGTAGAAATGTAAATTCACAAACAATTTACTTTAGAACTTTGCCGGGGTAAACGTAAGGAAAAAGTTTAGAGAACCGCTGAGCTAGAGTCATCACAGAAATATTTACACTTGTTTTTCTTTCTTTATAGCTCACTTCCTTGTGGACGATTCTCTGCCTGATTTAGCATGACTTGTCCTTCTGGGTTGGTTTGTGGTAACGTGAACGTATTGTGCCATAAAACTTCTAACACTGTGAATCAATCATTCTTCTTTAGTCTATACCAGAAAAGTGGCAACTGCCTGAACACGAGTGACTTTACGGTAAAGACAGGGTCAAATAACCTGAACAACGACAACAGGTGGTGAACATTATCGAAAGTCGTACATCATTTAAACATCAAACCGATTCATCTGCATAAAACATACAGGTCGAAAACTTTGAGTTTACTACTTATTTTTCTCTCAATTATTTTTTTAAAGTATATTTTGGAACCGCGCGGGAACTGAAGCAGGGAGATGCCATTGCCCGGAATGACAAAAAGTGACATAGGACACAGACCTGACCAAAACACACACAGCTCAACTGTGTTACAAAGATATTTCCACATGGGCACAGGTTTCTTTCGTCAAATGTGACAGCACAAAACATTCTGTGCATAGATCAAAGGATTTCTTTTTAAATCAATAATGAAAGTGGAGAGGAGTCATCACTGTTTCCCTTAACTTCCTAAGGTTTGTTCAAAAATCATCTCTCCTGGGTCACATCGACCTGAAGACAAGATGAGAAGGTTCAGGCCTGGCGCTGTTTGATGCCTGCGTCTTTTGGTCTTCACTTCCGGTTTCACAAATTTGTTCTGATATCGAACTGAAGGTTGATGGGGCACAGGATAGAGACTGGTGTGCGTCAGTGTTGTCTCGGTGTGCGAGGTGTCTTTTTCCATTAGCTGACACAGGACAGTTTGGTCAGGCCAGAACTAATGAGACACAGACTAAATGGCTGACTCAGGACAGTTTGGTCAGGCCAGAACTAGTGAGACACAGACTAAATAGTTGACTCAGGGCAGTTTGGTCAGACCAGAACTAGTGAGACACAGACTAAATAGCTGACTCAGGACCGTTTGGTCAGACCAGAACTAGTGAGACACAGACTAAATAGTTGACTCAGGGCAGTTTGGTCAGACCAGAACTAGTGAGACACAGACTAAATAGCTGACTCAGGACAGTTTGGTCAGGCCAGAAATAGTGAGACACAGACTAAAAACGGGAACAAACCAATCTTGACTCAATGCTGCCTCCAAATGTATGAAAATTAGTTTGTAACCAAAAATTGGCAGAACGTGAGCACAATGAGTGACACCTCACCTCCTCCTCCCCCTCCGGTTTATGCTTCTGCCTTCTCTGGCCCCCCCGCCCCACTCCCATCGCCATCCCAAAAGGAAAATATTTTTTTTATTGTGATGACCAACAGAAAAAAAAAACGCTTGGCAAAACTTGACAGCCCAGGGTTGTACACAAAGAAAGAACAGGAAGAAGGAATGGTTTCTAGGAGAGAACAAAGGAAGAAGATTGTAATGTCATACTTACGCTCTTTTCCTTCCTGATTACACATGTAATCGAATACTTCTTGTAAATCTGGAATAACATCAAATCCACTCGCAAACGGTTTGCATGTAGGATTGGCTAGGACAGATTCCATACAGTCAAAAGCATCTACTACAACTCTGGCAGAATCGATGACAATAAATGAATTCATCAGTTGTAAGTAGATTTCAACACTCGTGGCACAACTAAAGTGGCAATATCTTTTAAACGGGTGAATGGAAATAGCTGAAACTTTACATCCTGTGAAAAAATTCCACCATTTTTTTGTATTATTATTATTATAATAATAGACTGGACTTGAATGTTTCAAATAATAAAAGAAACAACAGCAACACAAAACAGAACAAATCCCAAAACTAGGAGACCGTACGCTTTACCCCTCACCTACTGCTCAAAGTACATAAATGTATGCGCTAGTATCCATGTAAAGTAATGTAAGTTAACTCATCCCTAACCCCGATTAAAGTTTGGGTTGCTGCCCCGATCAGCGTTTTGTTCAGCTAAACAGGCTACAAAAATAAATATTATGGTTCCACCAGAAGGTCCCGCCTTCCCATAAATTAACTACAGGAAAACTTTTCCCCACAGAAACGAAACAAACCTGCTGTTCTTCCGAGACTAATTATCAAGCAAAGAAAAGGATGTGTGGGAACGATGTATAGTTTAAAATCTGTAAATCTGTTGTAAAAAAAAAAAGACGTTGTACATTTAACTTCAAACTCAATTGTCTAGTGACCTCCAGGGGGAGGGGGGGGGGGCAGGTTAATCTAGATGTAAGGTGCTCGCCTCTCATGCCGAAGATACCGGGTTCGATCCCCCGTCGATGCAGGCGTGTTGGAATTTTTGGGGGGAGAAATTTCTGTCCCTGATCCTAGAGTAGATGGGATCGAGCACCTAGTCTTCTCGGATAAGGACGAAAAACTTGGAGGGCCGTGTGCACGTTGCGCACGTCAAAGATACCTTGCTTGGCAATTGGAAATCGAAAAGAGCAGGCCGAACTAGACCGCTTCCCTGGCAAAATTATAAATAACACTAATCACTATCACAAAAACACACAGAGACAAGAACAAGAACAATGTAGTGTAAATGCTTATGGCAGAGAACCTCCTAGAATAAAGACCTAAACACTATTGGCCTCTCTATCTATATTATCATAACTAGTTATGGCCTGTTTTGGGGTGTATTCTGAGAATTGTCAATGTTTTATTAAGTTATCCCAGTAAAGGACGAACATACTACATGTATTTCCTTTTACTGTGGCGACGACGTGAATGCTCCAGTTATAACTGAGCTGCACTACCACAAAGGCAAATTTCCCAAACGGGATTAGGGTGGTATACAAAAAAATCCCCCAAAAAATTGAAGTCAGCGTGCAGCGTCATTTAATGTAAAGCTTTTAAAATTCGAAATGTCCTTCTGCCTTAATAAAATATAAACTTTTATGAAAGGATTTCATTTTATTTCCACATAAATCACTTTTGAAAAATGGTTTTCTGCTAAATCAAAAAGAACCAAAAAAAAATTAATAATAATAAACAATTCATGCAAAGTTTCAGCGATTTTCTTTCATCCGTTTTAAAGATGTTGCCATTTTAGTTGTGCCAGGGAATTTGACAGGCACCAATAGTGTCTGACTAGTCTTTCTTTGTTTACCCAATTCACTTACGTCACCCAAAAATTGTGATACATCTACGCTCCCGTCCCCTTCCCTCCCGTCCCCTTCCGTGCACATTGACTGAGCATGCGCAGGTGTAAAGATTAGCTGTAATGTTAAAAAATGAAACCCTTGGAAGGACAAAAGGCCACGACCTTGGAACTTCCGGCCAAAAACGACATAAAATTCAAGTCCTGTGAGGTCAAGTGGAACAAATCAATACAGTTCTGGTACAAAAACCTGGATTTGGCTGGTCTGGAGTCAAAATCTGCAGTTTCATTTATCTTTCATCTCTATTCTCACTCCGCTTGGTCTAACTTTTCAAAATGGCTGGTGTAAACAAACATTACCATAGCAACTTTGACAAAAAAAAAAACAACAACAAAAAAGGAAAGACTTTCAAAAACCATCCAACCAATTAGTTCGAATAAAAACCAAATCATAAAAATATGTATTCTATTGAAGAAAATTTTCAGTTTTTTTGGTGGCTGTTGGCTTAAAGGCCCAACTATTGCTGTCTTTGTTCGTTGCTATGACAAGTCAAATCTGTTGCCTTTTTGTATACAGTAACTATCTTCTCGCATCCGGTCATTATTTGTTTCAGGCCACATTGTGAATATGTTTAAAAAGTAAATCATTCTTCCTGTCTCTTGTGCTGACTTGTCGTTATAGGATGAAATAATGATGGCTGGGAATGAAGACGATATTCAATAATGTAAAGTTTCTTTCATCAAATCAATTCATCGTCAAGTTCTGGGCAAGGGAAACCACTGGGAACCATTTACCTGCAGATTTCGTCCACACCGATATCGACAATCATCGTCCGAAAGTCCGGCATTGCTTGCGGATCATGTCCTATAAAGAGATTTTGAATCTGGGTGCCACAGTTTTCTACTTGGTCCATACAGCTCATGTTGATGTCGCTGCTATTGGCAACTGTTGGAAATAGCAAAGATACCAGATATGATAGGATGGGGCGGCTGGCACGTTTTTAGGGATGGTGTGAGATGACAGTGTAGCTATTCATAAATCAGAATGTATTCCAGCAATAGGAGCACTTAAGTAGAGACAGTTGTCCTTTTGTCCACTTTTCTACTGAGAAAATATGACATATTCAGACTGTGGATCCCCCCCCTCACCTCCCCCCCCCCCCCCCACCCCAAAAAGAAAGTATTCCTAACTCTCTGAGATCTTGACTTACGTATATTTCTATCTAGTATTCCGTAATGTGTATTGAGAGATATAACACTGATATTGTATCTGAGAGCTGTTTCAGGCAACTATAAATCAAATATTGAAAATTTAATATTTGTTTAAACATTTCTGGATAGGAGATGGTTAAATCTCTTTGTTTTTTTGTTTTGTTTTTTTGGAAAGTTTAATATTGTACGAAATGTACATAAAGTGACGCAGCGTACAAATAGAAAAATAAGTATTTAGAACAAGCCCGTAGGTGTAAGAAAATTGGATAATTAAATATGTACATTAAAAAATAATGTGAAATCATAATATAAAAATAGTGAATCAACTGAGAGTAGTGAACTCCATTGTACTGACCTGCCGTCCATGTCAACAGTAAGAGACAGACTGTGATACTGTAAGCAATGGCCATGGCTAGAGCTGTCGGTGTCTCACAAACTTAGGACTTCAGTCACAGGCAATTCTGTAAACAATCAAGTCTAACACACGTTGATAGAATCAGGCTTAGATAATTGACTGACTGATTGACTGATTGGCTGACTGTCTGATTGACTGACTGACTGACTGACTGATTGACTGATTGACTGATTGACTGACTGACTGACTGACTGACTGACTGATGTAGAGCTTCTATATGTTGGTCTCATAATATCATTTTGTTGATCATTAATTAAAATTGGTCTCAACAATCTGAAAAATGCCCCGCAGATCTATTTATCTATCTATCTATCTATCTATCTATCTATCTATCTATCTATCTATCTATCTATCTATCTATCTATCTATCTATCTATCTATCTATCTATCTATCTATCTATCTACATGTATTTCTTGCTGTATGTCTGACTGTCTAATAATCCGTCTATGTGCTAATCTGTCTGAAACTGCATCAATTACAAACACAACTCTCAGAGCCCCGGCTTAGCTTTAAAACCCTTCCCTACATCTTCGTTTTCCCTACAACATCTTCAGTTTCCCTACAACATCTTTGGTTTCCATACAACATCTTCAGTTTCCCTACAACATCTTCGGTTTCCTTACAAAATCTTCAGTTTCCCTAAAATATCGTCGGTTTCCCTACAACATCTTCGGTTTCCTCACAACATCTTCGCTTTCCTTACAACATCTTCGGTTTCCCTACAACATCTTCTTTTTTCCTACAACATCTTCGTGTTCCCTGCAACATCTTCAGTTTCCCTACAACATCTTCGTTTTCCCTACAACATCTTCGGTTTCCCTACAACATCTTCGGTTTCCTTACAACATCTTCAGTTTCTTTACAACATCTTTGGTTTCCCTACAACATCTTCAGTTTCCCTACAACATCTTCAGTTTCCCTACAACATCTTTGGTTTCCTTACAACATCTTTGTTTTCCCTACAACATCTTCGGTTTCCCTACAACATCTTCGGTTTCCCTACAACATCTTCGGTTTCCTTACAACATCTTCGGTTTCCCTACAACATCTTCGATTTCCCTGCCACATCTTTGGTTTCCTTACAACATGTTCGGTTTCCCTACAACATCTTCGGTTTCCCTACAACATCTTCAGTTTCCCTACAGCATCTTCGTTTTCCCTACAACATCTTCGGTTTCCCTACAAATCTTCAGTTTCCCTACAACATCTTCAGTTTCGCTGCAACACCTTTGGTTTCCTTACAACATCTTCGTTTTCCCTACAACATCTTCGGTTTCCCTACAAATCTTCAGTTTCCCTACAACATCTTCGATTTCCCTGCGACATCTTTGGTTTCCTTACAACATGTTCGGTTTCCCTACAACATCTTCGGTTTCCCTACAACATCTTCAGTTTCCCTACAGCATCTTCGTTTTCCCTACAACATCTTCGGTTTCCATACAACATCTTCGGTTTCTCTACAGCATCTTCGGTTTCCCTACAACATCTTCGGTTTCCCTACAACGTCTACGGTTTCCTTACAACATCTACGGTTTCCCTACAACATCTTCGTTTTCCCTACAACACCTTTGTTTTCCCTACAACATCTTCGGTTTCCATACAACATCTTCAGTTTCCCTGCAACATCTTTGGTTTCCTTACAACAGAAGATAAAAAACGAAATTGTAGTACGATACAGTGCTTACCTGCTCCGTCTCACTCAGTCTGATACCGAGTCCAGGAGGCAATGTGAACTCTCGAGCTGACATACTCATTAAATAATGCAGCTCACACCAGGGGACACTCGCAGAATAAACTAATTTTCCATGATTATGTAATTATGGGACACAACAATAGAGAGTGCTGCTAAATGTCAAACTGTTGTTTGACTTGTTCTGGATGGATTTTTTTCTTCATTTTATCTTTTCTGATTTTGGAGGACAGCCCGACATGGCCCATATTGGTGTCACTTCAACGGTGGTTGGGAAATATCTGGGTGCCGACCCTGGGGTCAAGGTTACATTTAAATGGAAAATGGAAATATTTCAGGGACTGAAACAACGACTCATTATCTTATAATCTGCCAATTTTTGGCAGTGATGGAATAAAATACTGGAAGCGTTGACGTCGATCATTACTGGTGATATATTAGCACCTGTGACGTTCTATCCTACATGATAATAAATACCAACTAATCCAAAGAGTTTACTGAACACTAGAGTCAGAACTCCCACGGTGCACATGATTTTCGAAGTGCACCGAATTGAAAGCTAAACATGGCGGACGATTTGGGGCAAGCTGTGGGTGATCATTTCTATAAGGGTGGAATGACCAGCTATGTTTTGCTTTGAATGTGTGGCAGAACGATGGTGCGGGATACAAACTTTCAGCCGCTAGTTCTGAAAGCTTGAATTCCCAAAGAAAATCCACCGTAAAACAAAAACCAGTGACGTCAACACCCCACTCCACTTCCCTAAATAAGATGATCAAAGAAAACAGTATCAAGTGAAAAGACCAGTAATAACACCAGTGCTATGGACTGAACACTGATTCTCTTACCTGACCTATGAAAGCCTGTTAAAGTGCGGCACAAATTTCCTGGCCAACTAAGTCGACAATCTTTAAAACGGATAGATGGAAATAGTTGACACTTTGCCCGGGGTACTTTTTCTATTTGTCTTAGCAGAAAATTATTTTTCAGTGCGGATTTATGTAGAAATAAGTAAAACTAAAATCATTTCCTCAAAGTGCATATTGTCAGGAGTAAGGTCAGTGGCCTTGTACGACACGAGTGTAGAGGGGGTAAACTTAGTAGGGGAGAAGGGGATTTTAAAGTTGTTGACGAGCATGAAAGGTTACTGTCACGAGTAAGGTCGGTGGCCTAAGGTCTGGCCTAGGGTTTGGCAGCAATGCTCAGGGTGTCACTGTTACGCCTGCACTCATTTGCCAAACGTGCTGGGTATCACTAAATAGTGCCAGTGTAAGAAGCAGTGGCCCTCCAGGTAAATCTATACTAAACCTGGAAGTCTATACGATGTCAATTTCGGTTATTCAGGCTTTGACGTGTCACTGGTTGAAATGTGCCATTCTAAGGCCAAAACCTTCATCTACCCACAGGGCTCTCTACATCTCACACGGCTAGGCTAAATTTCTAAGTCTAGATCTATCGATGTTTATAGATTTCTAATAGATGTTTACTTACTCTTGAAATGTAAACTCTGATCCTTTCACTGGTCTGTTGTTGAAGTTATAGACACAGCGAGTGTGAAGCAGCTTGATATAGTTGGAATGGCAAAAACTAAAGTGAAAATGGATGACCTGGTGTCCAGGTCGCAGACAATAGGCTACAGCAAACGCTTGACCCACTAATATGCCGAAAGTGATGACCTACTGCGCACATGTCTGTGAGCAAACTTCTATCTCCAGTGTGTACTATCAGCTTTTTGGTTGCACTCCAAACAGCTGAACAAATGTTGTGTAAAATAACTACTTTGTCTGAAGTGGTTCGCTTATGTTGTTTATCAGCCTTGGTTTACCATGTGCTTGGTTACACGACTCGACCAGTGGTCGTGCATTTATCCGAACTTCTCAAGTTTGCCTTTAAATGGACATGAAGAACGTTTGTTTTCTGACTTCACTACCGTAAACGTGTTATGTTCTCGATTTCCTACCTGAGGTAAAAAACAAAACCAAAAAACTCCCCCCCCCCCCCCACCCATGTCTCAACACACTCCTGTCCCAAACAATATGGATGAAATTGGCACACTTTTGAATGCAGAGTTCTGACTCTAGTGTGCACTATAAGCTCTTTGATCTAATCCTATTTCTATTTCAGGACTTGCTGATTCCTGGCACCAGTTACTGACTAAAACACACACAATATAAGCTTCAAAATGTAGATACAGGTCACAATTGATCATAGCGCGCCCACTGACCATTATTGACACCGAGGAATCGATTTTTCAAAAAATATTTTGTCGATTCTTTTCCCCCTCGTTTGGTGTCCCTTTCGGCTTTAATGATCCTTTCATTTTTACCGCAGTTCAAAAGTGTTCAATTCAGTGCCCTTTACCCTTTCAGGTATAGAATGTGTAGTTTGGTAATGTGCATGCAGCCAAATGTGCATCAAATAAATAATGGCAAAAGCTGACTGTGTCTGATCGAGCTTATATGATATGATTATAGGGTCTTCCAAGATTTACTGAGAAAATATAGGAAATTACAATGTGCACTTCTTGTCTGCCAGCAGCTGACGGGGTTTAGTATGATATCCCCCCTCCCCCAACTGAGAGAGATGGTGGGGGAAAGAGAGGGGTACACAGTGGGCGGAGAAGGAAGGAAGCAGGTTTAACCCTGGGCAACGCCGGGGTGTCTGAACTGGTGGCAGAACACTGTTTCTCAACTTGTGAAGTGGTCAAGCAGCTGGCTAAGATATCGGGTGAGTTCTTTTGTATTATATTCTCATGTGTTTATATTTTCTTTTTTTTTTTTTTTAATATATATAATAAGGATACTGTCGCACTGAGTCAAAACTGTTTCGCGTCGGTTTTGTCTTGTACTTGAAATCACGGATCGACCATGGGCTCGGTTAAATACTTAGTGCATGATTGTGCGCTCGTGATTTTGATTGAGTGTGGAATGACGGTAGTCATTGGCAACGGCCAATGAGAGGTGTAGCCTTTACAGCATCGTGCATTCGTTGGTCAGTGCTGGCTGAGCTCCTAACGGTCATTCTAGCCGGGACTGACAGGCTGCGGCATATATAAAGAGCTGCAGCTAAATTTGGGGCAATCATATATAGAGAGAAGTTGCATCTACTATGAAGTGATTCGGCGTTTCCAGCCTGATTGGAATGTTGAACGAAGTTACTAGAACACCAAATAAATGTATTGGCGATGCTAAAGCTCCATGTCTGTTGTACAGGACGAAATGTACTAAAGCGCTGTCCAGATCCTAGTCCACACCCAGTGGGCGAGCCAATAGTAAGTTGTCAGATTTATAATTGAGTTCATCCTGACCATAGAAGAGAAAGACCACTGTTGTCATAATAGGAGCTCTTCCCAGCAGCAGATGTGTTTTCAAACTAAAGAACGAGTCGTCCATATTGTAATTCCCATGGGTGTAACTGGATCTAGTTTAAAAATGATAACCGTATTGTAGCTGGATATATTATTATTATTGAAATGAAGTAAACCTCCCTCCTAGAGGAAGCTAGATCTAGAATGTGTATTTAATGTGTACTTTATATGATTGTGCTCTGTATTCTGACTAGAACATTATTTGTTGAAATTAGTTTGTGCATCATAATTAAAACTACCATTGTAGATTGCTATTATAAGAAATTGGTATGCCACTAGCAGTGAAGTAGCCAACTAGAGTTGACCTGAATTTGTAAATGCATTGTTGGACCTGATCACTAAATATATGTAGAGCCTAGATGTGTATATCGATAATCACTATATGCAGTCGAAATTATACATCTAATTGTAATAGAGATGATGGCCCTGCAGGCCTGAACTAAATTTATACACTATTGTTATTCCATTATTTACATGTGTGTTTGGTAGTGTGTCCGAGTGTGAGTCCCACCTCTCGATCTGAGAGCTGTATCCCTAATACTATACAATGGTTTATCCAGTGGTGTGAAGATCATGTCTTGTGATTAAATGTAAAGAAAACAAAGGAAATTGTAAGGGATTTCAGAAAAACCTTTAATATTAATTCCACCGCTTAAAATTTATAATCAAAATGTTGATAGAGTCGAGTCTTATAAATATCTGGGAATCCATGTTGACTCAAAACTCGACTGGCACGCTCATACCACCTCAATTCATGCAAAGGCAAACAAACCTATGTATTTCTTGAAGAAACTTAGATCATTTAATGTAAATAAAACACTCATTCAGATGTAACTATCCAGAGTATCATTCTATTTTGTATTAATTTACATCATGGGGAGGAAATGCAAAGGAGCAAGATAACAACAAAATTAACAACTATATTATCACAAAAGCTTGCCATCTAACTAACAGTGAATACGTGGACTTTGATGAGTTGTTCGTGCATTCTTTGCAAACAGAAACTAAAATCAGTTCTAAATGATTGCTAACACCTCTTGTTCCATCAGATAGTCCGATGCCAAAGAAGTGGATGAATACTAATATTCAAAAACAGAGACCGCTATAGACGATCTTTTGTGCCGTCTGCAATTCGAAGTATTAGTGTTTCTTGATGTAGTAGTAGGCTGTTGTTAGTTTTTCCTAATGGATTGTTTTTACAGCGTGTGTGTGTGAGCAATGTTCTTACTTGTTGGTAATGTTGTGTGAGTAATGTGCGTGTATGGGGTATGCGTTAAAGACTTGTAGATCTTAGATATTGTATTTGCTGTTGTACTGTTACTGAATGCTGTGACAACAAATTTCCTGGAAACAGGATAATAAAGTCATATCTTATCTGATCTTATCTTAATACACATCAATTCCACTCGTGACACTTGAACTTCCTGTCAATCAACAAACAAGAGAAACTCGTGTCAGTCTGACCAATGCTCAGTGCTTTTTTTTTCTTGAAACCCACAGCCCAAAGAACCTAAGCGAAACAGACGGTGTTCTATGGGCCTATGCATTTTATATTGCATATCCCATTGTATAGTATTAGGGATACAGCTCTCAGATCGAGAGGTGGGACTCACACTCGGACACACTACCAAACACACATGTAAATAATGGAATAACAATAGTGTATAAATTAGTTCAGGCCTGCAGGGCCATCATCTCTATTACAATTAGATGTATATTGCTATCCCTACCATCACAAATATTTTCAACAATTCCTTGAGTAAAGGAGAAGTCCCAGACTTTTTCAAGACTGCCTTAGTAAGACCACTGCTTAAGAAGCATAACCTTGACAGAAATGCCTTGAAAAACTATAGACCAGTCTCAAATTTGTCTTTTTTATCAAAAATACTAGAGAAAATTGTCCTTCAACAATTGCTCACTCACTTTCAGATCAATGACTTAGCAGGGGTATTTCAGTCAGCCTACCGTAAAAACCATTCCACAGAAACAGCACTTACAAGAGTTACTAATGATACGCTAATTGAAGCTGACAATGGGAACGTTGCCCTTTTAACATTACTTGATCTATCATCAGCATTCGAGACGATTGATCATCATATTTTGATCAAAAGGCTTGAGGTCACTTTTGGTATTAGAGGAACAGCATTGAAATGGTTAACTTCCTATCTGTACAATCGACAGCAATACATCATAATAGGGAACAATTCATCCAAAAGCTGTACTTTGAAACATGGCGTACCACAGGGTTCGGTACTAGGACCCATATTATTTACTCTTTACACCCAGCCACTAGCACATCAAATTACTAAATTCCATCTTAGCTATCATTTCTACTCTGATGACACCCACGTTTATGGCTCATCAACACCTGATACTGTTGAAGATCTGTTACAGAGGGCAGGGTCATGTTTATCATCTGTTAAGAATTGGATGAATGAAAACAAATTGATGCTTAATGAAGACAAGACTGAGGCAATTTTGGTTGGCAGTGCAAGAAGCATCAAAGGCATAAGCACAAGAAATATTTGTCTTAGTGGAAAAAATGGGTCACTTACAAAATCAGTCAAAAACCTAGGTGTTTATTTAGACTCTACCTTATCTAGTTGAGTAGTTCGTCCGTAATTGGTCCCCACCTGGCACTCAGCCCTCACCTCTGGCTCCTAGTAGCTGTATGCATGCAACAGCGGCCACACCCCGGGCAACGGCTTTGACTGGCTGGCAAAACGTAGTGAGGGTAGCCGACGGGTTTGTTACCCTCGGTGAGTAAGGGGGGCTTGTCTACCTCATGCAAACGAAGACTGGCTCCGGCCGACTGGGCGGATGAGACCACCTTGTGGTCCAACGGTCAGAAAGGCGGTTCCAGCAGGCGCCGTGGAGCGCCAAGAGCACGACGAGACACAAAGACGTCCTGGTCATCCACTGCAGCAGAAGAGGTCTCCAGGCGTAACGATTCTCCGTGCCACTGGGTTAAGATTTCTACTGCCGAGAGAGTGGGATTGCCCCTGTGCAAGGGTTCTCCCACTTAAATCAACCTCACGCACAGGTGTCTGTGAAACTCGACTCAGGTCAACCCCCCCCCCCAACCTTCAACCAAAGCCCTGCGGCGATGGGGGAGTGGCGAAAGGGACAGGTGGAGGTAACCACTGGAAGTTCTAGCCACAAGCCTGCAAGTAGGCGGCCTGCGGACCAGTGGTCGTCGTCCTCTGTACAGGGCAGCGGAGAACTTCGGCAGCATCCCAGGCGACTGAGCAGCCTCTTTAGGACAGCACTGCTCACCCTATCAAGGGAGGGGCCTAGAAAAGGTGGCCTAAACAAAGCCTGCCCTACACTGTCTGGCCAGCTTACCGCGCCTGGCAGACTTACCCATTTGCGGTCGATCCAAAAACAAAAAACTAATCCTTGGTACGTGGAATATACGTACCCTCATAGATCGAGACAATGTCTCCAGGCCTCAGAGAAGAACAGCCCTTATCGCCAAAGAACTGTCGAGATACAACGTCGACATCGCAGCAATCAGCGAAACCCGGCTTGCTGAGGAAGGATCATTAGCAGAATCAGGCTGTGGGTATACCTTCTTCTGGAAAGGAAAGACCCTGCATGAGGACAGAATACACGGAGTTGGTTTCGCCATCAAGTCTAGTCTCATGAAGCAGATCCCCTTCCTTCCCACTGGCGTTAACGAAAGACTTATGAAGCTCCGTCTTCCCGTCAGCAACAAGCGCTCTCTCACCATCATAAGCGCCTATGCCCCAACCATGACCAACACAGAGGAGATCAGAGAGCAGTTCTATGCTGACTTGGACACTCTGCTGCGTGCCACACCTGCCACTGATAAACTCGTTGTGCTAGGCGACTTCAACGCCCGAGTTGGCAGAGACTATGACCAATGGAGGGGAGTGATAGGGAAGCATGGAGTCGGGAAGATGAACAGCAATGGCCTCCTACTATTGAGCAAATGCGTGGAGCACGACCTGCTGATAACTAATACCATGTTCAGGCAGGCTGATAAGTATAAGACCACATGGATGCACCCACGATCTAAACAGTGGCATCTCATCGATTACATTATCACCCGCCAACGTGACAGCAGCGATGTCCTTATCACCAAAGCAATGCGTGGTGCAGACTGCTGGACAGATCACAGACTTGTTAGAGCCAAGCTCAACATTCGCATAGTGCCTCCGCACCCCAAGCGCCCAAAGCTCATCAGATCGGCTTTCAACACAGCTAGACTTCTCTCAACCAAATACCAGCAGGAATTCCAGACTAGCCTTGACGAAAAGTTTGAAACGATGGGACCCCTAACTGGTGGACCGGAGGAAAAGTGGAACCAGTTCAAAGAAGCTGTCTCGGAAACAGCCACTTCAGTACTCGGCCCAAAGAGGAAACTTCACCAAGACTGGTTTGACGACAACAGTGAGGCCGTGCAAGTATTGCTGGATGAAAAGAGAAAGGCCTACATAGATTGGCAGAATCACCCAAACTGTCTCTCACAGCGCGACAGATTCAAGGACTGCCAGACCAGAGCCCAGAGAGAGCTCCGCAATATTCAAGACAGATGGTGGGACAGGAAAGCACAGGAAGTGCAGCAGTACGCTGACGCCAATAACTCCAAAATGCTGTTCAATTCCATCAAGGCCATCTATGGTCCTTCTGGGGATGGAATAGCCCCCCCTGATGTCAGCTGATGGTTTAACCATGATCAAAGACAAAGAAGGTATCAGGGCAAGATGGGAGGAACACTTCCGCTAGCTGCTAAACCGGCCATCTGCAGTCGATCATGAAGCGTTGCGGCAGATACCTCAGAAGCCACTAAAAGATGACCTTGACCTCCCGCCTAGTGAAGATGAGGTCGGGACTGCCATCAAACAGATGAATTGCGGCAAAGCCCCAGGAAAAGACGGAATCCCTGCAGAACTGTACAAGACACTTGGAACTACAGCTGCCAGAGCATTCCACGACGTTCTGCTGACCATATGGGAGACAGAATGTATGCCTGCAGACCTCCGAGATGCCACTATAGTGGCATTATACAAGAACAAGGGAACGAAGGCAGACTGTGGAAATTACAGGGGGATATCCTTGCTATCTGTTGCTGGAAAGATCTTGGCCCGCATTCTCCTCAACAGACTGATTGCAAGCATCTCGGAGAACATCCTGCCTGAGGCACAGTGTGGCTTCCGTCCTGGTCGCAGCACCACAGACATGGTGTTTGCTGTAAGACAAGTCCAGGAGAAGTGCATCGAACAACAGATGGATCTATATGCAGTATTTATAGATCTGACCAAAGCATTCGACACAGTCAACAGAGAAGCTCTCTGGACCATCCTCATGAAGCTGGGCTGCCCATCCAAATTCACCACGATGATACGGCTTCTCCATGACAACATGACTGGTCAAGTCCTCTCTAACGGAGACTACACAAACTCCTTTAACATCTCTAATGGAGTTAAACAGGGCTGTGTACTTGCCCCTGTACTGTTCAACGTGTTCTTCACACAGGTTTTACTTCATGCTGTGAAAGACCTGGATCTGGGTGTGTACATCAGGTACCGCTCGGACGGATCCGTCTTTGACCTCCGACGTCTCTCCGCTCGAACTAAGACAGTTGAGAAACTCATCCTTGCGGATGACTGCGCCCTCATGGCACATAGGGAAAATCACCTCCAGGTGATTGTCGACCGCTTTGCAGAGGCATCAAGGCTCTTTGGACTGACAATCAGCCTGGACAAAACGGAGGTACTAATTCAAGCTGCCCCGAGCACAACCCGGCCCCAACCAAACATCACTATAGACGGAATCCAGCTGAAATGCGTGGAGAATTTCAAGTATCTGGGCAGCGTCATTTCAGCAGACGGATCACTGGATAAAGAGATCACTTCCAGAATCCAAAAGGCCAGCCAAGCACTTGGAAGACTGAGAGTGAAAGTCCTCCAACAGAAAGGCATCAGACTGTCAACAAAGGTCAAGCTCTACAAAGCCGTAGTCATTTCTTCACTACTCTATGGGTGTGAAACATGGACCTTATATCGACGACACATCAAGCAACTAGAACAGTTCCATATGAGATCGCTGCGCAAGATCATGGGCATCCGTTGGCAGGACAGAATTACGAATCAAGAAGTGCTAGACAGGGCTGGCTCATCAAGTATCGAGTCAATCCTAATGAAGGCCCAACTACGTTGGACTGGCCATGTCATCAGAATGGACGACAGCCGCATCCCCAGACAGCTCATGTATGGTGAGCTTAAGCAGGGCTCACGCAGACAAGGAAGACCCAACTGAGATACAAGGACACTCTAAAGAGCAACCTCAAATGGAGCGGCATCCAGCCACGTGAGCTCGAAACGACTGCTGCAAACAGACAGGCATGGGGGTCGCTCATCTACAGAGCGACATCTAGTTTCGAACGGGACAGGAGACAACGTCATAAAGCAGCAACGGACAGACGCCATGGAAAAGCGTCTGCTGCAGCTCAAACAACAGATTACCGTTGCGATACCTGCGGGCGCCTCTGTGCATCGAGTCTAGGACTGCGAAGCCACATACGCTCCCATCGATGAGCTCACAGACTACGTCTTCATCGGAATCGATGGACTACCAACAACACCTTATCCATGGAAGCACAGGTCAACCATCTCCTCAAAAATATTTATTTTGAAATAAGGAAACTTGGCCAAATAAGAAACCTTTTATCTACAAAAACAACAGAAATTCTGGTAAATTCCCTTATTTTATCCAAATTGGACTACTGTAACTCACTTCTAACAGGAAATTCCATGGACAAACTTAAAAAACTCCAAGTTGCACAGAACAACGCAGCTCGTCTGATTCTCAGGAAAAAGAGAAGGGATTCAGCTACGCCAGTGCTTGCTTCCTTGCAGTGGCTGCCAATTGAACAGCGTATTCTATACAAAGTGGCACTGCTATGCCACAAATGTGTCTACAATAAGGCACCACCTTATCTGTGTGACCTGTTGGTCCCCTATGTACCATCTCGCACTCTACGGTCTTCAGTAGACACCAAAAAGTTGAAAATTCCTAAAGTTTCCATGAAAACTATGGGTGAAAGATCCTTCTCATATTGTGGCCCCCAAATATGGAACTCATTGCCTCTTTCTTTCAGAGAAATTGAGAACCCCAATACATTTAAGAAACATCTTAAGAGCCATTTTTTCACTCCATAGAATCCAGATTGCTTGTAAAATATATTATGTGTATGTGTGTGTGTGTATGTGTCTTTAAATATTATTTGTAGTAAATAAGTTCTGTAAAGCGCTTAGAGTCTGTCAAACAGGGTTAGGCGCTATATAAATGCCATTTATTATTATTATTATTATTATTATTATTATATTGGGCGTTCAATTTGCTAATCATAAAGTTTGGTACAGATTCTAATTACTCGTTACAACAAAACAAAATATTCTTTGCCCTGTCCTTCCGTGGACTGTGGAGTAATGTTAGGCGGATGGCCAAAAACAAAAAGCTTGAGAAACCCGGATGCTACGGAAAGTGACAACACTGTGTCATGTGACTACCCTGTGTCATTTGGCTGCACCGTGATCATTTGATGTAGTTATCTGGAATCCCCCCCCCCCCCCCAAACCAAACATACCCCTACGTCGGTGTCAGGCAAGCGGTGTTAGGTCTACGTAAGGCTGGTTCAAAAGTCTGTTCTTGTTAGCTTTAGATGTACAACCCCGTTGCCACCAATCACATTAAAGCGACTATGTTTACCAACATCATTTCCTGTTTCCAAGATGGCGACAAGCCCAGCTATCAATACTAAAAAGACATTTTCTATTGGGCATGTTTCCATTCATGTTTGCTAATTGTAGGTTGGAAGACTGGACAACTTTGGTGTCTGTCCTGAATAAAGAGTGAATGTTGTGTCCAGTAGATAGGGCATGATTCATCCAAGTTGAAAATGGTTTTCATCCAGATGTCGTCCACAGTCTGCATTATCTCCAGCCTGTGTCGCTTTTTATTCCCAAATTTCGGCAACTTGGAGGACTACTGCCAATCTACCAGTGACAGCGACGTGGAGGACTACCGCTAAGTACCAATAACGGAGACTTAGAAGACTATATTGCCAATCTACCAGTGACGGACACTTGGATGGCTATTGTTATTATCTACCAATGACGCAGCCTTAGAGGACTATCGCTAATCTATGAATGATCGAGACTTATAGGACTATCGATAATCTGCCAATGACGGTGAAGACAGTAATCCCCGGCAGTCAACCACCCTCTACAGAAAGCCCGCCAAGTAGGGCTTGACCCAGTTCCCATTCCAATGTCGACTCGTGCAGTAATGACCTTCACCTTGCCATACCTTCACCACAATGGAGCACTTGTGCCAATGCCTACATTGCTGACACTCTCTATTTCTCTGTTCCTTTTTTATTCAATATTTATAGATTTGATAAAGCATCATAGACATTGCTGCTAGGTTTAATTGTGTGTGTACGTAAAAGATTTGTAATATCTGTAAAAAGTAATATACTGTAACTTTACATTTGGTGAGCTCTGATACAATAAACTAGCCAGCGTCTTTTGTTTCATTGTCTCATTCTCTCACTAGTTTATTATTTATTTTCATCTTTTGATTCATATCACACGGTCAATTGTGTACACCTGTATGTTGTTTTTGCAGTCCAAATGTCCAGTGTTTCAATTTCCAGCCCTCTTTGTGTGTTTGGCCACAAGTTTGTTCTGCCACCAGGGCGTTCATTTGTCTGTGATAATCTCCTTTATACTGGGTCGGTACGGGAGTTGTGTAAGTTGCTGTGGATGATGATGAGAAGGAGAAAGAGGAGGAGGATGGTAATGACAATGATGATGGCAGTCTACATTTTTTTTTTTTTTTCTGTTCAGGGAAAGGCAAAATTTGTTTGCGGAAATATGTGTTTTAGTGGTTGCGTGTGTGTGGGTGTGTATGTGTGGGTGTGTGTGAGTGAGTGTGTGTGTGTATGTGTGAGGTTGTGTGGGTGTGAGTGTTGGGACAGGCTGGAGAACTGGCAATGGAGGAAGCTGAGAGTGGATATTGAATTCTGTTTCCGTGAGATAAAACAGAAGTGCCGATTATCCAGTGCTGTTTGCATTTTGCAGCATTTTGTATATATAATTATTATCTCCTCCTGCTCCCCCCCCCCCCCCCGGATGTTCATTGTGTTCCTACAAAACATGACGTCACACAACTTGTGTTCCTACAAAACTTTGAATTTATTTCGTTTTTCATCACAAGTTCCGAGGCCGCAATGGTTTGTTTTCCCAAAGGTTTCAATTCTTCTTTTTGAATTACAGCCAAGCTTTGCCATTGCGCATGCTCAGCCGATGTGGAAAAAACACAAAACAGATATTTGGAAATGTGCATACTTAATGGCCCTGCACTTGGGGAGAAGGGGGAGGGAGGGGTTAGGAAATGTTTCAAAATATTTGGTGACGTAAAAGACACAAGCCAATACAAAAGACAGAATGTAGGTCATGGTTGAAGAAAGAAAAAGATCAATTTGAAATGAGTCATAGAAATTGTCCACACAACTGGTCCAGTTGTCAGCCGAAGTAAAGCACAACTGATCCATCCGTGTCTTCATAAGGATGTCTGAACTTGCACTGAGCACATTCTACTTAAAGTTAAAGCCGCGCAGTGCACGTGACACCAAGTTGCCTGAAATGAAAATAAATGGAAAAAAAAGTCTCAAATGTTCTATCGTGTAAGTGTAGATGACTATTGATTCCTAATTAAAGTAATAAATAGATAAATAAATACAAACATAAAACAAATGGAATAGTATTTGGTGTACTGAGCATCTGGATGTGAGTGGATAATGCAGAGAATAGAACATTCTAGGAACGTGTGGCACAATCTGACCCAAACTTTTTATTTTTGTTCCAAAAAAATATTTAGACGTTGATTTTCTTGTTCAGTCTGAGTTTTTAAACTGTCAATTTTGTGTATTGTCACTTGTCAATTTGAATTATGTATAATGTCATTTGTCAAGTTTGTGCACTATGACTTGTCAGTCTTGAGTCATGATTTATAAACTATTCAAATATTGAAAACTAATCTTATTATGAGAGGAACGAACATTATGATCTGTTTGAAAGACGAGATTAAGAATACACTAATTGAAGTATTTCGTATCCAATCAGGCAGTTATTCGCATTTATAACACAAATGTTATGTATTTTATTTATTTACTCATGACAAATGTCGAGAACGTTAAACCAGAGACACGGTTTCCTGTAGGATGAATGTCAAGATCTTGTGCACAAACAATCTATGGATCGTGCCTTTTCGTCAAGATTCAATTTTGAAGATTTCAGAACGAAGGGGAAAAAATGTAATTTGTGTAGAGTTAAGGACCCTGCGCTAATGTAACATGGTGGGTGTGGTGCTGGTACCGTCACTGAATGTTTGTCTGTCTACCGGCAACAGATTTGGGAGAAACACAATGTTTTGGCCTGTACAATGATGGTACACCACCACAGCCATGCTATTATTTAAACGATATGAGACATCTCAAGTCTTGCCCTTTTACTTTTAATCCATTTACAGAGATGTAAACATCTGAGAGCCAACATTTATGTCAATTTAACCTTTTTGTGCGTATGTCATATGATGGTGGGTTTAGCACTTTACCAAAAGAATATAAATTGACTGCATTTAAGAGGGGCTAAACCACACTCGCATACATACTAAATACTAAATTAACGAAATGGGTAACTTTAACAGTCAGGTCGGCAGGACCACAACCATTTGTTTACGATTAATTAAACATAATATAAAGCAAGTTATAGATTTGTGGAATCAATTGAAACTGCAAATCAATATGGATCTAATGTAAATATACCTCTCTAATCTAGCTAAGTGATCCTACAAATAATTTCCCCACTTTATTAATAAACCCTTGTATTTTGTATGTAGGTCTAACACTAGTGAATACTGACTTTAAATCCCGTCACAAGGACGTTCTATGCCTTAAAGGCCAAGGACCTGAACTTTACAATAGTTCATAAGTAAACAATCTTAGTGTGGCATAAAACTGTGACGTCCTGGCAATTCCCAGTCTCACAAAACGACAATTCAAGTTTACAATGTATAACCATCTAGATCTCCAAAGAGATACGGTCATCGTAAATTCCATTCTTTCAAAATAGCATTCCACACACTCTGTTAAGATAAATACTTTTTGGATAACTGTTCCTGTGGACCTAGATCGAGCCATGCAATCGCAGGTGGACATTCCTGGAAAATTCGTTATCTTATGTCATGATGAAATATTAGGTCATACCATTGTTCCCGGTCATCAGACCAAGAAAATCCAGATCAAGCGTGCCTAACGTTGTACAGAAACATGAGCTCTCTCCTGTATCTAGCTCCTTCCGTCAAGTACAATACGGCGTTAGTTGGTAAACTGCCTTTTCACCTCTAGCAGAAAAGGTCCAAAAAGCTGAGACACCCTCACGATAGGATACAGTCGTCTGGGTCTGCAGGATTAGCTAGCTGCAGGCTATTATATTCCATCAAATTTTACCCGGCGAAATAAATACGCGACCCAAGTACTGGGACTGCCGATTGGTCAGTTTCTCAACGGTTGAACATATGACATTGGCAAAATAGCTCAGCCAACCTTCCTCTACCCATCTCTTGTTACAGCCGTAACCAGAGTCAACTGGTTCGTAGGAAGTTGTAACTCCCCTACCGTTCGGCTCCCCCTTTTAACACTGGCCTACGGGTCAGCTGAGTGTGTGACGTCCGGCAAAACAATCCCCTCGTCTCTCTACAGCCGTAAACTGGTCTGAACTGGTTAGACATGTTGCAATAAAAACACCACCTTTTCACCCCCTCTATCCCAGTTGAAGTTGTTTCGTAGTAACCATGTTCTCTCTCTTCCACCGCTGAGCGTGCGACGTCTTACTTGAACCCACTAGCTGTTTATCCTTGCGTGAGATTTTTAGAACTAAATGAATCACGGTCATATAGGTCGTATGTGTGTGTTTTCGGTGAAATTTTCAAAATGTGAGTTAGATAAACAGAAACATCTAATAAAATTTTCAAAGTTATTCCTTGTTCAGTTGGGCGGTTTGTGTATGAAGTTCACACTTCGATACCTGAAATGTCCTACAAACTTACGGAAAGTCCGATTGTCCTGTAGATGGCAACGAACTTCTGACCGGGATCGTGCAATCCAATATGGCCGTAAGCCCTCCATCAGCTGTCCATAGTCGGCACCACAAGTATCTCGACCTGCGTTCACCATGCAGTCTGCCAGCGCCGGTATCCGGCTAGAGAGACACAGTTGTCATAAACACAGTTGTTCAAATTCATAATTGTGTTCATAACTAAAACAGTGATCTAACTCCACACTTGTTAGAAACTGAGATAACCTGATGAAAGTGTACAAGACTTGCCAATGTTTCAGTGAAATAAATGTGAAATTTCCCCGAGACGAAATCAACTAATTGTGAGGTGTCTTTTCTCGTACTCTACTTTTGTCTTTATCATTAATTTTTCTTGCACATTTTTCTAATCAAACTTCTGAAACAAAATTCAAGTGGAGTTGGCATTCTCAGCCGTCGTGCCAAAATCTCAAATGTTGGTAAATGCGCATGTTCAGCTGCCTTGCCCTACGGGACAGGAATGCCGTGTGGTCAACATCACAATTTTAAGGTCACAGAAATAAAACAAATCAATAATCAATACTTACGGACAAAATATGTCTGAGGGCATGGCGTTGGCAGATTCGGTACTCTCCGGCTCAGAATTGAATGTAGCAAAACACATGGACACCTGTTGTATGTAGATATCGGAGATCTCCTCTCTAGTGAAGCAGGGGGAGTCGAGGGACGCCAAAAGCACTGGAGAAAAGACCCAATGTACCAATGATTAACGCGATCCTATGTAACGTGTGTGTGTGTGTGTGTGTGTGTGTGTGCGTGTGTGTGTGTGTGTGTGTGTGTAGGGGGGGGGGAAGCGGGGCTGAAACATCCATAACAGCAAGGGTTCCCCAAATTTCCGCTACCCGGGGTGCTGGGGTGAATTTGCTGACTCTGGACTTGTACATCGTTAATAAAGTGAATAAATAACATACTTCTATGATAATAATATTATTATTGAAACAATAATGACAAAAACTATATATTAAAATGTCCTCATTGTAAGTTGCTTTCTTGTGGTAGAAATGTAAATTCACAAACCATTTATTTTAGAACTTGGCCGGGGTAAACGTAAGGAAAAAGTTTAGAGAACTGCTGAGCTAGAGTCATCACAGAAATATTTACACTTGTTTTTGTTTCTTTATAGCTCACTTCCTTGTGGACGATTCTCTGCCTGATTTAGCATGACTTGTCCTTCTGGGTTGGTTTATGGTAACTTGAAAGTATTTTGCCATAAAACTTCGTCTAACACTGTGAATCAATCATTCTTCTTTAGACTATACCAGAAAAGTGGCAACTGCCTAAACACGGGCGGCTATACGGTAAAGACAGGGCCAAATAGCCTGGACACCGATTACCAGCAAATCGAGTAAACAAAACGCACGTGGTGAACATTATCGAAAGTTGTATAGTACATCATTTAAACATCAAACTGTCTCATCTGCATAAAACATATAGATCAAAAACCTTGACAGTTTTCTGTTATTACTCTTAATTTTTTTCTTTATTACTAGATGATGTTCCCGGCATTATCCGGGATAAACCTGTGAACCCACCGTTCCCTCTCTCTCTCTCTCTCTCTCTCTCTCTCTCTCTCTCTCTCTCTCTCTCTCTCTCTCTCTCTCTCTCTCTCTCTCTCTCTCTCTTTGGCCTACAAAGCTTCCTATAATTATTCTAGTCTTACTATAGATTTCATGCACACCCTAGCGCACTCATTTCCTGTAGGGAAATTGTGCTCACGAAAGTGAACGCGTATTAATACATCGTTTCCGGTGCCTTGGGCTTACAGTAGGGAGCCCAAACAAAGATCATTGTATTTTACATTTTTACAACTTTTATTTAAAAATACCTCAAACTTGAATCAACATAATCGGTTGATACAAAAGCGATTGGACTGGATTAGTTGACACTTAGGAAAATTAATTTTATAATTTTTGAAACTGACATTTAAGCTCTAGCGTCGGGCAAAAAAAGAGGCGAAATTGCACCACAAGAACTTACTCCCACCACTATTTTTTTTTTATAATAAGATTTTATTTGGGGGGGGGGGGGGTGGCATTTTTATTTTGTTTTTGGAACCCTGCAGAAACTGAAGCAGGGAGACGCCACTACCTAACCCGACAAAATGTGGCGTATCAAATAGACCTGACCGAAGGATACACAGCCCAACTGTGTTACAAAGATGTTTCCACATGGACACAGGTTTCTTTCGTTAAATGTGACAGCACAATATTTTCTCTGCATGAATCAAAAGCTTTTTTTTTTAAATCAACAATAAAAGTGGAGGGGAGTCATCATTGTTTCCCTTCACTTTCTGAGGTTGGTACAAAAATCAAATTTCTCCTGGGTCACATCGACCTGAAGAAAAGATGAGCAGGTTCTGACCTGGCGCATTTTGATTCACTTTCGGTTTTAAAAGTTTGTTCTAATAGCAACCTAAAGGTTGATGGGGCACAGGATAAAGTCTGGTTTACGTATGTGTTGTCTCGGTGTGCGAGATATTCTTTTTCCACTAGCTGACTCAGGACAGTTTGGTGAGGCTAGAACTATTGAGACACAGACTAAATAGCTGACTCAGGACAGTTTGGTCAGGCCAGAACTAGTGAGACACAGACTAAATAGCTGACTCAGGACAGTTTGGTCAGGCCAGAACTATTGAGACACAGACTAAATAGCTGACTGAGGACAGTTTGGTGAGGCTAGAACTAGTGAGACACAGACTAAATAGCTGACTCAGGACAGTTTGGTCAGGCCAGAACTAGTGAGACACAGACTAAATAGCAGACTCAGGACAGTTTGGTCAGGCCAGAACTAGTGAGACACAGACTAAATAGCTGACTCAGGACAGTTTGGTCAGGCCAGAACTAGTGAGACACAGACTAAATAGCAGACTCAGGACAGTTTGGTCAGGCCAGAACTAGTGAGACACAGACTAAATAGCTGACTCAGGACAGTTTGGTCAGGCCAGAACTATTGAGACACAGACTAAATAGCTGACTCAGGACAGTTTGGTCAGGCCAGAACTAGTGAGACACAGACTAAATAGCTGACTCAGGACAGTTTGGTTAGGCCAGAACTAGTGAGACACAGACTAAATAGCAGACTCAGGACAGTTTGGTCAGGCCAGAACTAGTGAGACACAGACTAAATAGCAGACTCAGGACAGTTTGGTCAGGCCAGAACTAGTGAGACACAGACTAAATAGCTGACTCAGGACAGTTTGGTCAGGCCAGAACTAGTGAGACACAGACTAAATAGCTGACTCAGGACAGTTTGGTCAGGCCAGAACTAGTGAGACACAGACTAAATAGCAGACTCAGGACAGTTTGGTCAGGCCAGAACTAGTGAGACACAGACTAAATAGCTGACTCAGGACAGTTTGGTCAGGTCAGAACTAGTGAGACACAGACTAAATAGCTGACTCAGGACAGTTTGGTCAGGCCAGAACTAGTGAGACACAGATTAAAAACCGGAACAAACCAATCTTGACTCAGTGCGGCACCGCTCCAAATTTTTGAAAACTAGTTTGAAACAAAAAATTGGCAGAACATGACCACAATGAGTGACAACTCCTCCTGTTTGTCTTAATTGCCTCCCCCGCCCCACTCATATCGCCATCCCAAAAGAACAGTATTTGTTTTTGTTATTGTGATTTTTAAAAAAAACGTCTCCCAAAACTTTGCACCAGGGTTGTACACAAAGAACAGGAAGAAGAACTAATGGTTTCTAGGAGAGAAGAAAGGAAGAAGATTGTATTTTCATACTTACGCTCTTTTCCTTCCTGGTTACACATGTAATCGAATACTTCTTGTAAATCTGGTATAAGACCCGAAAACATACTCTCGAAATGTGTGCATCTAGGAATGGCTAGGACAGAATCCATACAGTCAAAGGCGTCTCCTAAAAGTCTGGCGGAATCGATGACAGTAAATAGATTAATCAGTTGTTAGTAGGTCTCAACACTCATGGCACAACTAAAGTGGCAATATCTTTTAAATGGATGAATGAAAATAGCTGAAACTTTACATCCTGTGTGAGCGGCTTCAGGGATTGTGAAAAAATTCGACGAGTTTTTTTAAATTATTATTATTATGATAGACTGGATTTGAATGTTTAAAATATTAAAAGAAACAACAGCAAAACAAAAGAGAACAAATCCAAAACTAGGAGACCGTACGCTTTACCACTCACACACCTACTGCACAAAACATATTAAATGTGTACGCTAGTATCCACCTGACGTAACGTAAGGTAACTCATCCCCAATCCCACTTAAGGTTTGGGTTGCAGGTCCGATCAACGTTTTGTTCAGCCAAACAGGCTACGAAAAGAAATATTATGGTATCACCAGAAGGTCCCGCCTTCCTATAGATTAACTACAGTTCAACTTTTCCCCACAGAAACGAAACAAACCAGCTGTTCTTCCGGGACTAAGTGTCGTTTCTGTGCAGAGAAAAAAATGGTGTGCCGACGATGTATAGTTTAAACTCTGGAGATGTAAATCTGTTGTCAAAAAAACAGTTGTGCTTTTAACTTCAAACTCAATTGACTATTGGCCTCTGGCAGGACAGGTTCATCTAGAGTCAACGTGCTCGCCTCTCATGCCGAAGATACCGGGTTCCATCCCCAGTCGGTGCAGGACTGTTGGAATGTTTGGGGGGGAGGAATTTCTATACCTGATTCTACGGTAGACGAGATTGAGCACCTAGTCTTCTCGGATAAGGACGAGAAACTTGGAGGGCCGTGTGCACTTTGCACACGTCAAAGATACCTTGGCAATTGGAAATCGAAAAGAGCAGGCCGAACTAGGCCGCTGTCCGGGCAAAATTATAAAAAACACTAATCACTATCACAAAAACATACAGAGACAAGAACAAGAAAAATAACAACAAGAAAAGTGAAGTGTAAATGTCAATGGCAGAGAACTTGCTAGAATAAAGACCTAAACATTATTGGCCTCTCTATCTATAGCATCATAACTAGTTATAACCCGTTTTGGGGTGTATTCTGAGAATTGTCAACGTTTTATTAAGTTATCCCAATAAAGGACTAAAATACTATTGCCTTTTATTGTGGCGACGACGTGAATGTTCCAGTTATAACTGGGCAGCAAGAACACAAAGGCAAATTTCCCAAATGGGGTTAATGTAGTATACAAAAAATATTTTTAAAATGTCCCCCCCCCCCCCCCACCCCCCAAAACAAACACCTGAAGCCAGGTGTAACGTCATTTAATGTAAAGCTTTTGAAATTCGAAAAACACTAAGTCTTCTGCCTTGATGAAATATACTTTATTGAACGGATTTCCACATAAATCGATTTTGAAAACAAAATTCTGCTAAATCAAATAGAACCAAAAAAAAAAAAAATAAATAAAATAAAAAGACAATTCATGCAAAGTTTCAGCGATTTTCATTCATCCGTTTTAAAGATGTTGTCATTTTAGTTGTGCCAGGGAATTTGTCAGGCACCAATAGTGTCTGAGTAGTCTTTCTTTGTTTACCCAATTCACTTACGTCACCCAAAAATTGTGATGCATCTACGCCCCCTACGCCCCTTCCTCACAGTGACTGAGCATGCGCATCTTTCATCTCTATTGTCACTACGCTTGGTCTAACTTTTCAAAATGGCTGGTGTAAACAAACATTACCATAGCAAGTTGGACTAAAAAAAAAAAAAGAAAAACAAAAGATTTTCAAAAACCATCCAACCAATCAGTTCCAACAAAAACCAAGTGATAAAAAATGTATTATATTGAAGAAAATTTTCAGTTTTTTGGCGACCGCTGGCTTAAAGGTCCAACTATTGCTGTTTGGGTTCGTTGCTATGACAAGTCATACGAGTCATATGACAAGATACTTACCCGTATACAGTAAGTATCTTCTTTAGAGTCAGGTCAGAAAAATCTGCTACTGGTAACATGTAATCCAGTACAACCTGTTTCATGAACTGGTACGCTAGCATGGTATCAGTGGGCGTGCACCTGTCGGTGCAAACGGCCAGGGCGGAGGAGGTTTCATCTAACCCAACGGCCACATGCTAGGGTACAATGTGACCCTCAGTACTTGAGTCCTTCACATTGGCCCCCGGTAGCGGTGTGGTCATAGGCTTGTTTGCCTAAATCACAGACGAAGAATTGAGCAAACTTCCCGGACGCAGCTTCGAAGCAGGCGGCAGCAGGCCAGTGGTTGATTGATAGGGCAGATGGCAATATACCGTCACTCTGGCCTGGATATCGTGACACAGAGCATCCACCAGTATTGGTGTTCTTTGGTTTGGGTCTTTCACCCTAGTCAGTTGGGACTGCGAGGCTGTGGAGTAGCCTACAGGCAGCCGGTCAGGCAATATGACTGTCCCTCTGGCATCCTCCTGCACCTGGATACATTTCCAGTCGTCTTGAGCCTGTCTTGCCACTTGGATAAGTTGTGTCCAGGCGAGAGAGTGAGTCTGATGTTTGCGCAGCTCTTTCTCACTAAAAACAAATTCTTTGCGCCAGTCTTAACACTCACCTCGTCTTCTTTCATCTTTGTCTCGTCTTCTTTCCTCTCAAAATTCCAATGGCGATGGGCGAGTGCGGTGCCAGCAGGTTTGGATAGACTGGAAGCTGTTAGCACAGACCTACACGTTGGTGGCTGTGGGCTATGGTCGCTTCATCGTCGATTGAAGTGGAGGCGTGGGGAGGCAGCACCCACAGTAGCTGAGCAGCCTTATTTAAGGATAGCACTGCTCACCTCAACTGAGGAAGGGGCTAGAAAAGGTGCCCTAAAGAAAGCCCACTTCACATCACCCTGACTGGTATACCGCGACCAGTGGGGATCCCTTTTTGCGGTCGAAACAAAAGAAATTCAGCTTACTCAGGCTAGGAGCCTGGAATATACGCACACTACAGGACAACTCAAACAACCCGGAAAGACGCACTGCACTTATTGCCATTGAGCTCAGCAGGTACAACCAGGACATAGTTGTCACGAGTGGAGTGAGTGCAATTAAGGGGATTGCTACAGAGCGGGTGTAGAGTAAGAAGGGCTCACGGCAGACAGGTAGGGAAAGACGTGAAAGGAAGAGAGTAAAATTAACGCACGAAGACAAGTAAGGGAAGCGTGCATGTTATGAGGGGTGGGGGTCTGAATGAGGCGAAAGCGCTGTATTACTATCACTGCAAGTTAGAAGGTCCTACTGAACGGACGCTAGTAAGAGCCCAGCGGGCGGACATAAGGGGAGCAGTCGAGAGACCAGTGAGAGAGTTTTTTCCAGTGATGACTGGTAGGTAGAACGTTGATTGATAATTATGATTGATGTATTATATTATATTCGTCTATTACCATGATGTAAATAAGTATATGTGAGGAATGTGGAAGCCCTTGATATTGGATATAGCAATGTGCGCCATGAGCGATAGATGAAAGTGAGTTCATGGATTTGTAGCGCGAGTGAGTAGTGTGTACTCCGATGGAGGTGTGTTACCGTAAGATGTGTGGTGAGTGAAATGTGAACTAGTGTGTGTACGCTTCATGGGTTGTAAGGAGAGGTGGAGTGAATAGAAATGGTATGGCATTATACCAATGTAATGTTATTCTTGTAGGTGTCGGGGACGGGCCGCAGAGCCACCTCGATGAGCACAGGGGATAGGCCAGCATAGGGCCGGAGGCCACACATAGGCCAGAAGTGAGGCTGTCAGTGCAGGACAGTAGAGGCACATAAAGTCGTGGCAGTCAGGCCACGGACAGGGACGTAGATATGAGCGTGAATGTGATAATGTACTATTGCCATGTTGATGGGCTAGGAACTAATAATGTACTATTGCCATGTTGAGGGGCTATTGAAATGATAATGTGTTATTGCCCTGCTGAGGTGCTAGGGGAGTGCTAAGGTGTATGACAATAGGAAGGTGATATTGAGAGACTGCGGTGCCAGTGAATTATTAATGTGCTATTAAGACCCTGAGGGGAGAGGCTGAGGCCGAAGTGCCTTTAGGAGTAACTACCGGGTTGTGGATCCGAGGGAGAGTGTGTGTGAGAATAAGGCCGTTGTACGGCAGTTAATTTCAATAATATAATGTATGTAATTGCGCTATTATCTGTATAATTATGTTTAATAAATGTGTGAGTCTGATGGGTTGTTCTGTTAAGTGTTAAACTTGTTCGTTCGTGATTGTTGTCCTGTCATAACTTATTACATCTCCCAGTCTGGGATTTGTGACAATAGTGGCACTCAGTGAGACCAGACTCCCTGATAGTGGCCAACTCAAAGAGCTCAGTGGTGGATACACCTTCTTCTGGAAAGGCAAGTGTGCAGTCGAACCGAGACAGCATGGTGTTGGGTTTGCAATTAAAAATGACCTTGTCAGAAATTTGCAGTCCATGCCAATTGAAATAAATGACAGGCTAATGACACTCAGGATCCCAGTTGGGAAAAGCCAGTCAGCCACCCTCATTAGCGCATATGCGCCCACCATGACAAACCCAGATGAAGCCAAAGACAAGTTCTATTCTGATCTAGAATCTGTCATATGCTCTGTCCCGGCAGCTGATAAGCTGATTCTCTTGGGGGACTTCAATGCTAGGGTTGGCTCCGAAATCTCAGCGTGGCCAAATGTTTTGGGCCCTCATGGAGTTGGTTCATGCAATAACAATGGGTTGCGCTTACTTACTTTGTGCGCTGAATTTGGCCTGTTCATTACAAACACAAATTTTAGTCTCCCCGTGAGAAACAGAACGTCATGGATGCATCCCCGCTCAAAGCATTGGCATCTCATAGACTATGTCATTGTGAGGAAGACTGACAGAAAGGATGTCCTTGTAACAAAGGCGATGTGTGGTGCCGAGTGTGGAACTGACCACAGACTCATTGTTTGCAAGCTCAGACTAACATTGAGGCGCAATAGACGCCCTCAAGGGAAAGCGCCACCTAAACGCCTAAATGTTTCAAAACTATGCTCAGCTGAGAAACAGAGCGAGCTCTCATCAGAACTCTCCTCAAAATTGGATTGCGTGACTTTTGACCCTGAGAACATTGAACAGAGCTGGACTGACCTAAATACGACTGTACACTCTTGCACCAGCAGCACAGTTGGTTTTCCTGTCCGCAAGCACCAGGACTGGTTCAATGATAATGATAATGAAATCAAAGTGCTCATCAAAGAAAAAAATAGTCTCATCCAAGCTCACTGCAGTGACCCCTCTTCCACAGCAAAAGCTGATGCACTGCGTGCATGTAAGGGTGTACTCCAGAAGAAGCTGAGGAAAATGAAAAATGACTGGCTTGAAGAGCGAGTAAGAGAAACTCAGAAATATGCCGACACAAACAACACTAGAAAGTTCTTTGAGAGCCTCCGAGCTGTGTTTGGACCATCCCGCTCTGGCACTACGCCACTTCTTGCGTCAGATGGTTCAACACGCATTGTTGAATTGAATGCCATAATTCAGCGGTGGGCAGAACATTTCGGAGGTGTGCTAAATCGGCCATCAAATATAAATTACTGAGTCCATTGACCGCCTCCCTCAGACTCCTATTAATGCAGCTCTTGCCAAGCCATTCACAGCAAATGAGACCCGAACTGCCACAAATCAGATGTCCTTTAACAAATCACCAGGCGTGGATTCAATTCCTGCTGAGGTGTATGCCTTCGGTGGAGAAAAGCTTATTGAAAGGTTGACCGAGTTGTTCAATCATATGTTGAAAGCAGGGAAGCTGCCACAGGACTTCAAAGATGCTTCAATCATCCATCTGTACAAAAACAAAGGGGACAGCCAAGTCTGTGACAACCATCGGGGAATCTCTCTACTTTCAATTGCTGGCAAAATATTGGCAAGAATGCTTCTGAATCGCCTTCTTGATCACCTCTCGTCAAATGACTTGCTTCCCGAGAGCCAATGTGGCTTTCGTAAAGAGAGGGGAACGGCGGATATGATTTTTGCTGCCAGACAGATTCAGGAAAAATGCATGGAACAAAATAAAGCGCTGTATATCACATTTGTTGACCTCACAAAAGCATTTGACACAGTGTGTCGTGAAGGCCTCTGGAAAATCTTGGCGAAGTTTGCGTGTCCACCCGAATTCATCACAATAGTGCGCCAGTTTCATGATGGCATGCAAGCTGCAGTCAAAAGCAACGGCAGTGTTTCAGAGCCCTTTGCTGTCACAAATGGGGTAAAATAGGGTTGTGTCTTAGCCCCAACTCTGTTCAGCATCATGTTCTCTGCAATGCTACAAGAAGCCTTTAGCTCTCCTCCTCAAGGGGTAAGCATCAAGTACCGAACTGATGGCAGTCTATTCAACCTCAGGAGACTTCAGGCAAAAACCAAAACCAAAAGTACTCAAGTCTGTGACTTCTGGCACACGATGAGGATAGCATGCAAAACTGTGTTGATAAGTTCTCTAGTGCCTGTGACAACTTTGGCCTCACAATAAGCACAAAGAAGACAGAAGTGCTCCATCAGCCTACTCCAGACGACAAGTATCCTGTGACCCCAAATATCAAAGTCCATGACAGTCTTCTGAAGGTGTCGGAGAACTTCACTATCTTGGCAGTACACTGTCTTCCGCGGCTCGTGTTGATACTGAAATTCTCTCAAGAATCAGCAAAGCCAGCTCTGCATTTGGCAGGCTTCGAAAGAGAGTGTGGGATGTTGCCGGCATTCGCACAGACACTAAGCTGAAAGTGTACAATGCTGTGGTCCTTCCCACCCTACTCTATGGGGCTGAAACCTGGACAGTGTACCAATCGCATGCCGGAAAGCTAAATCACTTTCATCTGGCCTGCCTTAGAAAGATCCTAAGGATCAAATGGCAGGATAAAATTCCAGACACTGAGGTCCTCAATCGTGCCAAGGAATTGAGCATCTTCTGCCACCTGAAAAAAATTCAGCTACGTTGGTGTAACAGGGCAAGGTATAGCTAGCGTGGGAAGATAGCTAACGGCGGGGAGACAGAGTTATTGTAGGCCAGAGGGGGAAAGTAGCCGATGTAACTGAAGCGCTTTGACACCCGAAAAGGGTAGTGTTTACTTGACCGCCGTACTTGTCGATCAGATCACCTGGGAATTGCTTGGGGGGTAGAGCTGTTTCAATAGTATTTGACGTGGAGTCGACGGGGGTGGCTATTAGGATAACTAATGTACACTCGGTGAGCGTCTTGGGACGCTACCCGACTGGGTATAAATCCCCGAACGCTCCTTCCAACTTCAGACCGCTGAGAGCACTCACCAGCTTCGTGCCGAAGAGGAGACCACAACTGCAACTGTAACTTTGTACTAGTCTTGTGAGTGGGGAAGGTCAGGGAACCCGCAAACATCCTTTGTCAGAGCGTGGTATCTTTGGTATCTTGTCGGCATTTGAGCTGTTGCTGAGTGGTAAGTTAATTGTACGATGTATGTGTATTTTACTTAATGTTCATGATTGTAGAACCTAAATCTAGTGGGTTTACTTTGGTATAACTACTGCCTCTGAGAGAGTCACGGAAACGCCGTTACATATATGTTACGAAACCTTATAGGATGGGGTCTGTTAGAGAGAGCGTTATTCTTCGTGGGGAACGTGTAAATATCATTAAAACTGTATTGATCGTTTATTCTATTGCCTATATGGGAGCCTATGGAGTATGGGAGCTGCAGCCTGACTTATAACAGTGTCAGCGGTTAAAAGTATTAATGACGAATATCCGTCACGGAGTAAGTACGGAAGTCATGCCTTCCAGCAGTAGATTAGGAAGTTGCGATTGTTTTTCTACAGAGGAGGAAGAACAACACCTTCTTGGCTTCTCAACTTCTTGTACTTTGATTAACGACATCGTGGCTTCTTGGCTTCTCAACTTCTTGTACTTTGATTAACGACATCGTGGCTTCTTGGCTTCCCGACCTATTGGTACCTGCCGATACCTGTTGATCTAACTGCGCAGTCAAGCCAGGGTAGAGAGGAAGAACCAGTGCCCAGATAGCGCCATACACCCCTAAAGGAGAGGTTTGCTTATGCTGAATGTTCCCATGTGTTTTATAAAATGTGCTAGAGATTGAATATTACGAAGCCATTTAATTAGCATGTACTGATTTGCATCAACTTCATTCCATCGAAATTCACATGAAATTGTATGACCTATGTTCCTATTATTATTGAATGAATTAATAATTATTGTATATATGTAAGCAATATAGATATCGTTTGTTATAACTTATAGAAGAGAGATAGTCGATTATTTAGTGTGTTTGTGCCGTGCCCATCACGGCTGGTGTCAGAAGAAAGTTAGTGAGAGAAAGTGGAAACATCACAATGGTGTCAGAAGTGGGATCCTGCTAGTAAATAACATTTAATTTTGATCTGGGTCGTGTCAAGGGGCTATTGTGTGATTGTGTGGACAGGTCATCTGCCCTGAGGCGAGTGAGAGAGATTGACATTTAGTGCCTGCGACATGCTCTGATTTTACCTGTGCATTGACTGTTCAATTTTATCTTTTGTCACAGAGAAAGTTGTTGTTTGCTATTGCAGGAATATTGTTGTTAACTTCACAGTTACGATCCACGCTTTATTGTTAGCTTTGTTTACAGGTCAATTGCTGATGGACTATCTGGGCGCACTGAAGCTTGCCAGACAAGAAGGCATTAGTGATGAGGAATTCAAAATTAGGTGGGACGAAGAGAAAGCCCAAAACCGAGAACAAAGGGCTATCGAACGAGAAGAAAAGGAGCGCGAACGAGAAGAAAAGGAGAAGGAAAGACAATTTGAAAGGGAGAGAATGGAATGCGAACGGGAACTAGCCAAAAACGGGTGTCACAATGGTAAAGGGAATGGAAAATCTGTTGCCCCGAAGGTACCTAAAATTGCCAATTTTGATGACTCGCGCGAGGATCTCGACTCGTATTTGAAAAGATTTGAAAGGCTCGCGCAGGCAAATGATTGGGAAGAAGACACCTGGGCAGACATGTTAGGGGCATTGTTAACTGGCAGGGCGTTAGATGTTTATTCCGGTCTCAGCGATGAAGACAGTAGGGATTACGAGAAGGTAAAGAAGGTGTTGTTCAAGAAGTATCACCTCACGGCAGAGGGTTATAGGCGTAAGTTTAGGGAGAGTCGTCTAGATAAGGACGAAACTTATACGCAGCTGTCCGTGAGATTGCAGAGATATTTTGAGAGGTGGGTAGACCTCTCAGAGGCAGAGAGAACTATGGAAGGGATTACGGATCTGTTAGTCAGGGAGCAGATGTTGAAGATTGTCGACTGTAATCTTTCCATATATTTGAAAGAGAGGGACCCTAAGTCCGTGCATGAGTTAGTTGAGATGGCGGACTTGTATAGTGAGGCTCATCAGTCGAAGCGAGGGCTGGAGCAACAGCAGAAGTCAGGTAAGAGGGTTGAGGAGAGCAGAAGTAAAGGTTTAGGAGTGAGTAAACCGGTATGCTTCAACTGTGGCTCTCCCAATCACCTGAGTAGGCAGTGTGACCAGGGCAGGACGAAGAAGGGTGCTGCTGCCACTGTCGAGGACAACCGAGGTAAGTCCCAGCGTGAGAGTGGGCGTGGTTGTTTTGTGTGTGGGTCACTTCTCCATATTGCGAGATTCTGTAGGAAGAGACAGAAAGAGACGACCGCAGTCGTACTAACCAGCGATGGGGAAGCCGATGACAGTCAGTGGGAGTCATCGGGCAGGGCGAATACTCAACCAGGGGCTGAGCAGGGCGTTGGGCCACAGACCTTCATTTCTTGGGAGACGGAAGGTAAGAGTATTGAGTTAGAAGGTTCGACAGAACATGAGCCCGGAGACGATGTTCCGGAGAATGATTTATCCGCTCCATTTTTGGAGAAGGGGAGGATAGGGGATAAAGAGATTACTATCCTTCGTGACACGGGATGCACGTGTGCGATTATAAAAAGGGACAAACTGCCTCCTAACAGCTTAACTGGGAAGAACAGGAGTTATGTCCTGATGGACGGGACGAGAAGGTCTGCTCCTGTCGCGGAAATGTGGGTAGAAACCCCATTTTATACTGGGCTTCTCAAAGCGCTAGTAGTGGAAGACCCAGTGGCCGATTTGATTATAGGAAACATAAAGGGGGCGTCTCTTGAGAAGATAAGTGTGGTACTCACGCGATCTCGCAAGGTGGAGATTGACAAGGAAGAGCATGAGTGTGAGAATGCGAGTGCGAAAGTGAGTCAGACCACAGATAATGAGGAGGCCAAGGGCAACTCAACGGAGGAGGTAAGGGTAGGGGCCAAGATAGGGGAACTCACACCAGGTGAGATAGCCCGGGCCCAGAGAGAGGACGAAACTTTGAGAGTTTTAAGGGAGAGAGCCACGTTGGAGCAATCGGCTGAGGTAGGTACTCACATAAAGGAGAGTAAGGGAATTTACTATCGGGTAAAGAAGGCCGGGGCTGGACGTGCTGATGTGGAGCAGTTGTTGGTACCTAAGCAGTACCGAAGTGAGCTGATGAAGATAGCTCACGAAGGAGTGTTCGGGGGACACTTAGGAATTTCGCGCACACAGGACAGAATAATGCAGTCGTTCTTTTGGCCTGGGATAGGTGCGGACGTAGGTCGTTTCTGTCGATCGTGTGACGCGTGTCAAAGGACATCCAATAAAGGTAGGGTGACAAAGGTACCCCTAGTGCCGACACCCCTGATCGACACGCCCTTTTCGCGCGTCGCCATAGATTTGGTTGGTCCACTTCCGCGTACGGAACATGGGAGATCGCGTTATATTTTGACGCTAGTAGATTATGCCACGCGTTTCCCGGATGCCGTAGCCTTAAGGGGGATATCAGCTGAGCAGGTCAGTGAAGCGTTAATGGAAATATTTTCTCGGTTAGGCATACCAAAGGAAATAGTTTCAGATAGGGGATCACAGTTTACCGGTGAGCTGATGAGAGAGGTCAGTGCACTTCTCAAAACGAAACAGATATTCTGCTCGCCCTACCACGCGATGGCCAATGGTCTGTGTGAAAGATTTAACGGAGTGCTGAAGAATATGCTTCGCCGAGTAGCTCATGACAGACCCAAGGACTGGGACAGAATGTTGTGTCCACTGCTGTTCGCGTATCGCGAAACCCCACAGGCCAGTACAGGTTTTTCGCCGTTTGAACTAGTGTTCGGTCACCCTGTGAGAGGACCACTTGCAATACTGAAGAATCTGTGGACTGGGGAAGCGGAGTCAGAAACGAGGTCATCGTACGAATACGTGGTAGATATGAGGGAACGATTGGAGGATGCCATGAAAGTCGTAGCCGAGAACAGCAGCGTCGAAAAACACAGGCAGAAGAAATACTACGATAGGGGGGCCAAACAGAGGAAATTCCAAGTGGGCGATTCCGTCCTCATACTTCTCCCAAGTGACGGATCGAAACTACAGATGACTTGGAAAGGGCCTTACAAAGTAGAAGAGCAGAGAGGGTCAGTGAACTACACGGTGAACGTCAAGGGGAAGAGACGACTGTATCACGCGAATATGCTGAAGAAGTATATTGAGAGGGAAGACGAACAGGAAAACACAGAGGCAATAGCTGCAGCTATAATTGACGAGACCGATGAAGGAGAGGAAGCGACTTCGATGCCTCTGGAGACAGTCATGCCTAAGCTAGAACAGACCGAAACCTACAGGGATGTACAGTTAGGGGACACGCTAGATCAGGATCAGAGAGAACAGATGCAAGAGCTCATGGAAGAATACAAAGATATATTTACCGATGTACCGGGGCTCACTGACCTGATCAAGCACAAAATCCCATTGCTAGATCAAAAACCTGTGAAGGTAAGACCCTACCAACTACCGTACTCAACTAGAGAAGCTGTCAATGCTGAGGTAGGCAAGATGCTTGCGGCCAGAATCATCGAACCGTCCGAGTCCCCGTACAATAGTCCAATTGTATTAGTTAAGAAGCCCGATGGTCAACATCGTTTCTGCAACGACTACAGGCGGCTAAATGTTGTGACTGCCGATGACGCCGAACCGATGCCTGAGGTAGAAGCCATTATTTCCAATCTAGCGGAGGCAAAATATTTCACCAAGTTGGACTTGACAAAGGGCTTTTATCAAGTTCCGATGGCCGAGGAAGATAAACACCTGACGGCGTTCGCCACACCGTTTGGGCTATACCAGTACAGGGTCATGCCGTTCGGGTTGAAGGGATCCCCCGCCACATTTAACAGGCTCATGAGGAAAGTATTAAAAGATGCTGGCGAAGGGGTAGATGCATTTGTAGACGACTGTCTTATACACAGTGCAAATTGGCCTGACCACTTGGAACGTTGTCGGAATGTCTTCGAGCGACTGAGACGGGCAAATTTAAAAGCTAGACCTACCAAGACGCTAATAGGGATGACAAAAGTCGAGTACTTAGGCCATAAGCTGGGACAGGGGACTGTAAGACCGCAGGAGAGTAAGGTGCGAGCCATTGTCGACTGTGACCGACCGACGACCAAGACACAAGTGAGGAGTTTCCTGGGGCTAACGGGGTACTATCGGAAGTTTGTACCAAATTACAGTGCAATCTCGGCGCCGTTGTCAGACCTCACAAAGAAGTCCCAGGGCACAAAGTTCGCGTGGGGACACGCGCAGGAGAACGCGTTCAATGCCCTAAAAATTTGTTTGAGTTCCGAGCCGATACTACGGATGCCAGACTGGAACAAGGAACTGATTCTCCAGACAGACGCATCTAACCTTCGAGTGAGTGGCTGCCTACTTCAAGAAGACGAGGGTACGAAGTATCCAGTTGTATATGTTAGCAGAAAGTTGAAACCTGCGGAGAAGAACTACTCAACAATTGAAAAGGAATGCCTGGCCATAGTTTTCGCCGTTAGTAAGTTGCAGGCGTATCTGTATGGGAGAAACTTCGTGTTAGAGACGGACCACCGACCTCTAACTTGGATGCGAACTAAAGACCAGAAGAACGCGAGGGTAACTAGATGGAACCTGGCGCTGCAACCATATAACTTTCGAGTCAGCAACATCAGGGGGCGAGACGCTCTATGGGCCGACACTCTATCTAGATTACCGGTAGA
This sequence comes from Onchidella celtica, assembly GCA_963931925.1. Taxonomy (NCBI): domain Eukaryota; kingdom Metazoa; phylum Mollusca; class Gastropoda; order Systellommatophora; family Onchidiidae; genus Onchidella; species Onchidella celtica. Next base: position 51,195,938 of record OZ007580.1, read on the forward strand.
TTAATAATTTTATTAACCGATTTTGCCAGGGAAAATCGACTTAAGTGGGGGCGATTGTAACAGGGCAAGGTATAGCTAGCGTGGGAAGATAGCTAACGGCGGGGAGACAGAGTTATTGTAGGCCAGAGGGGGAAAGTAGCCGATGTAACTGAAGCGCTTTGACACCCGAAAAGGGTAGTGTTTACTTGACCGCCGTACTTGTCGATCAGATCACCTGGGAATTGCTTGGGGGGTAGAGCTGTTTCAATAGTATTTGACGTGGAGTCGACGGGGGTGGCTATTAGGATAACTAATGTACACTCGGTGAGCGTCTTGGGACGCTACCCGACTGGGTATAAATCCCCGAACGCTCCTTCCAACTTCAGACCGCTGAGAGCACTCACCAGCTTCGTGCCGAAGAGGAGACCACAACTGCAACTGTAACTTTGTACTAGTCTTGTGAGTGGGGAAGGTCAGGGAACCCGCAAACATCCTTTGTCAGAGCGTGGTATCTTTGGTATCTTGTCGGCATTTGAGCTGTTGCTGAGTGGTAAGTTAATTGTACGATGTATGTGTATTTTACTTAATGTTCATGATTGTAGAACCTAAATCTAGTGGGTTTACTTTGGTATAACTACTGCCTCTGAGAGAGTCACGGAAACGCCGTTACATATATGTTACGAAACCTTATAGGATGGGGTCTGTTAGAGAGAGCGTTATTCTTCGTGGGGAACGTGTAAATATCATTAAAACTGTATTGATCGTTTATTCTATTGCCTATATGGGAGCCTATGGAGTATGGGAGCTGCAGCCTGACTTATAACAGTGTCAGCGGTTAAAAGTATTAATGACGAATATCCGTCACGGAGTAAGTACGGAAGTCATGCCTTCCAGCAGTAGATTAGGAAGTTGCGATTGTTTTTCTACAGAGGAGGAAGAACAACACCTTCTTGGCTTCTCAACTTCTTGTACTTTGATTAACGACATCGTGGCTTCTTGGCTTCTCAACTTCTTGTACTTTGATTAACGACATCGTGGCTTCTTGGCTTCCCGACCTATTGGTACCTGCCGATACCTGTTGATCTAACTGCGCAGTCA
>OZ007580.1:51202014-51232014 GCA_963931925.1 Onchidella celtica
TCTGACACCAGCCGTGATAGGCACGGCACAAACACACTAAGTAATCGACTATCTCTCTTCTATAAGTTATAACAAACGATATCTGTATCGCTTATATATACAATAATTATTAATTCATTCAATAATAATAGGAACATAGGTGATACAATTTCACGTGAAATTCGATGGGATGAAATCAATGCAAATCAGTACATGATAATTAAAAGGCTTAGTAATATTCAATTTCTAGCACATTTTATAAAACACATGGGTACATTTAGCATAAGGAAACCTCTCCTTTAGGGGTGTATGGCGCTATCTGGGAGCTGGTTCTTCCTCTCTACTCTGGCTTGACTGCGCAGTTAGATCAACAGGTATCGGCAGGTACCAATAGGTCGGGAAGCCAAGAAGCAACGATGTCGTTAATCAAAGGACAAGAAGTTGAGAAGCCAAGAAGGTGTTGTTCTTCCTCCTCGGTAGAAAAACAATCGCAACTTCCTAATCTACTGCTGGAAGGCATGACTTCCATACTTACTCCATGACGGATATTCATCATTAATACTTTTAACCGCTGACACTGTTATAAGTCAGGCTGCAGTTCCCATACTCCATAGGCTCCCATATAGGCAATAGAACAAACGATCAATACAGTTTTAATGATATTTACACGTTCCCCACGAAGAATAACGCTCTCTCTAACAGACCCCATCCTATAAGGTTTCGTAACATATATGTAACGGCGTTTCCGTGACTCTCTCAGAGGCAGTAGTTATACCAAAGTAAACCCACTATATTTAGGTTCTACAATCATGAACATTAAGTAAAATACACATACATCGTACAATTAACTTACCACTCAGCAACAGCTCAAATGCCGACAAGATACCAAAGATACCACGCTCTGACAAAGGATGTTTGCGGGTTCCCTGACCTTCCCCACTCACAAGACTAGTACAAAGTTACAGTTGCAGTTGTGGTCTCCTCTTCGGCACGAAGCTGGTGAGTGCTCTCAGCGGTCTGAAGTTGGAAGGAGCGTTCGGGGATTTATACCCAGTCAGGTAACGTCCCAAGACGCTCACGGAGTGTACATTAGATATCCTAATAGCCACCCCCGTCGACTCCACGTCAAATACTATTAAAGCATCTCTACCCCCCAAGCAATTCCCAGGTGATCTGATCGTCAAGTACGGCGGTCAAGTAAACACTACCCTTTTCGGGTGTCAAAGCGCTTTCCGTTGCATCCCTTACTTTCCCCCTCTGGCCTACAATAACTCTGTCTCCCCGCCGTCAACTATCTTCCCACGCTATTTATACCTTGCCAATCTGTCACCCTGTTACACCTTGGCAGTCGGAAATCAAGAGAGCAAGACGAACAGGCCGCACCCGCTCAAAATTATATAAAATTTATCCATAAACAACTCAGACAAATTTCACAAATGGGAGTAAAGAAGAAATATACAAAACAACCGGCTGACCCTGGTACCTCAGCTAGTTTGTTAAAAACAAAAAGATCCAGCGCTCACCTGCTCCGTCTCAATCACTCTCACAACGAGTCCAGAAAACAATGTCAATTCTCTAGCTGACACGGTGGCTAAATAATGTAGCTCACAGCAGAGGAAACGCGCCGATTAGACTAATTGTCGATAATTGTGTACTTTAAAGGCACAGAGCCATTATAGACAGTGCTGGTAAATGTTAGACTGTTTTTGACTTGTTGTATATAAGAATTTGTTTTTTTTTCCCACTTTAGTTCATTCCATTTTAAAGGGACACTGACGCGGTCCACATTATTTTCCACTGTGTAACTTGTGAGGTAACGTCCCTGGCATTTAGACTTTAACAAAATAAATTTTTTTAAAGATTGAAAAAATAAACAGAGAGACGGACAGATCAAGAAACTGACAGACTGACGTGCATACGTACAGGGACGGACGGACAGATAGATAGATAGATAGATAGATAGATAGATAGATAGATAGATAGATAGATAGATAGATAGATAGATAGATAGATAGATAGATAGATAGATAGATAGATAGATAGGTAGATAGATAGATAGATAGATAGATAGATAGATAGGTAGATAGATAGATAGATAGATAGATAGATAGATAGATAGATAGATAGATAGATAGATAGATAGATAGATAGATAGATAGATAGATAGATAGATAGATAAATAGATAGATAAATAGATAGATAGATAGATAGATAGATAGATAGATAGATAGATAGATAGATAGATAGATAGATAGATAGATAGATAAATAGATAGATAAATAGATAGATAGATAGATAGATAGATAGATAGATAGATAGATAGATAGATAGATAGATAGATAGATATAGATAGATAGATAGATAGATAGATAGATAGATAGATAGATAGATAGATAGATAGATAGATAGATAGATAGATAGATAGATAGATAGATAGATAGATAAGATTTAAAGTACCGACGGGAACTGCCCCATGACACAATGAGCCATATCCGGAACAGAAGTCACGGCACACCAACGAAATCAGAGTCGCCATCTTCCGTGGACTTTTCAAGTCTGCCACACTGGTGTCACGTGACTGCGGAAGCTGAGTGTAAGGAACACTTTGTGAACTTTTCCGTTTGTTCCATATGGCATCATGAATCTTCCCTAGAAATGTTGAATTTCTTTTCCTCTTTCAATCGGTCAAATGTTTCCATTTGTTTCAATTTGTCTTAACATAAAATTACTTTTTCACTGGTAGATGTAGAAACTCCTCTGCCGACCCTGGGACCCAGTTTCCATTTAAATGGAAAACGACAGAAATGATTTAAGGACTGAAACAACAATCATTATTTTCTTATCTGAATCTTTTGGTGCCAGCGAGGGCACAGAATACAGGAAGTTGGTCATTACTGGTGATAATTAGAACCTGTGACGGTCTGGCCTAGATATGTGAGAACCAGTGCTCTATGATACAGTGGTTCTCAATGTGGGTGATACCGCCTACCCGGGTCAGATTTTGATTTCCAGGTGGGGGGGGGGGGCGATAATGGAGATAAGGGTGACGGGGAGCGAAAAGAATGTTTGGAGAGTTGACAATTTGCGGGCAAATACAGGACCGTCACTGACGTGTCCAGCAACAAACGTAGATGGATTTTATTAACAGAAAAGGACTTTTTTTTACTGAGTTTGATGATGAATGCTCGGTTTGATAGTGAATAATTAACACATGCGTCAATAGGTGTTTGAAAAACTTGACATCCTAACTTGTGTGTAGTCTTGTCTTCTTGTGAATTGTTTCTGTTGGGTTTGAATGGGGAATTTGAGAGTAGGGGTGGGGGAGAGGGGGGGGGGAGGTGGGGATCACATAAGATTTGGAGCCTAAGAAAGGCAATTGCCTGGAAAAGGTTGAGAACCGCTGATGATCTAATACTAATTTCTATTTCAGGATTTGAACATTTTTTGTTGGCATTGAGACCACAAATTACAGGAAACTTTAGAATTGATCATTACTGGTGATATAGTAGCAGCTGGCGGACGGACGTGCTTTGGTGCTGATAACGAAGCCAGAACTCGCAGCTAAGTAAACTGTTTCACTTCCTTCCTGTTCAAGTCTTTTATTGTTCGTTTTTTTTCACTTGAAAAAGGCGAAAGCCGAAAATTTTGTGTATTTTCTGTCTTCTCTTTAGTTTGCTTTGTATTGTTTGGGTTTTATTTCTCACGCGGGGTTTTGCAACATACAACCTTTTCTTTTTGCCCAATTTCGAATTTGGTGATATAGTAGCACCTGTGACGTTCTGTCCTACATGATAACCAGAACTTCCCTCTATTCTAATCCTATCTGTATTTCAGGACTTGCTGATGTCTGGCACCAGTTGCTGACTAAAACACAAACAGTACAAACTTCTACATTCATACCGCCGGTCAGATGTTGGAACCTGGTGAGAACTGGCCATTATACCTGGTGTTGGGGGACCAGAATCTAATTACAAAGTCCAAAAATTGGAGAAAATCCAGAGTTTGTGTTCACTGCTCAGCTAGAGATGTCTATGTATAATATTACGGTGGTCAAAGACCAGCTTTGAGTTGAGTTTGACTCAATTTCCAACAGCCGACTGACCATCTACAGGTGACAATTAATATCCAAATCACAGCGCGACCATTGACTGTTACTGACACCGGGTAAGCCGATTTTTATCTACCTATCTACCTATTTATCTATCTATCTATCTATCTATCTATCTATCTATCTATCTATATATCTATCTATCTATCTATCTATCTATCTATCTATCTATCTATCTATCTATCTATCTATCTATCTATCTATATATATATATATATATATCTATCTATCCATCCATCCATCCGTCCATCCATCCATCCATCCATCCATCCATCCATCCATCCATCCATCCATCCATCCATCCATCCATCCATCCATCCAGCCATCCATTTATCTATCTATCTATCTATCTATCTATCTATCTATCTATCTATCTATCTATCTATCTATCTATCTATCTATCCATCCATCCATCCATCCATCCATCCATCTATCTATCTATCTATCTATCTATCTATCTATCTATCTATCTATCTATCTATCTATCTATCTATCTATCTGTCCATCTGTCCATCTGTCGAGCTATCCATCTATCCATCCATCTATCTATCTATCTATCTATCTGACTATCTATCTACCTACCCTCCTATTTATCTATCTACCTATCTACATACATACGTACCCACTATCTCCGCTATCTACCTACCTACCTACCTACCCACTTATCTATCTATCTTATCTACCTATGCATGTCTCTCTCTTTCCCCCTTTCGCCGTCTCCCCCCCCCCCCTTCCTCTCCTCCCCTCCTTTCCATCTCCCACAAACAGAATCCCCACCCAAATGCCGACAGAGTTCGATGCCCTCAACACAATAAATTTTCAGGTCAACTACAGGGGAGATAATACATTATTTTCCTTGTACAAAATTTGCCAGCAAGAGTGAGTGCCCACAGTGCTGATGTTGCCATTGAGAGACAAGAGATAGCCATGATAGCAAAGACCCTGACAGTTTCCCTACAAGTACTGGTCTGATTCATCGTTAGTTAGTAAAAATCACAGCCAGGAACTGTATAGGTTTTGACATTTTGACAGTCTATCACGCTTCTATTGAGTGCGTGTGAATAGATCTGGGACTATTTCTTACATATTTATCTCACTGTTCTGTCCCTTTTCCTTTTGTAAACATTAGAGGGCATAAATATTTAGTTTTGCGATTTCTTTTTGTAACATAATTTAGTTCATTGATTTCTTGTGAATTTAATAATAATAGACCCTCCCCTCCCCCGCCAAGTCTTTTTTTCAGTGGGGAGAGGTGGGGGGGGGGTGGGGGTGACATAAATACTCTCTTCCCACCAGCACAAAAACCAGACCCCTCATTGGCTACATTGACATTCTCTCTATCTCAACTGGAACCGGCAAAGAAAAATAACAAAATATATTTTCAGCTTCAGTTTGTTTCAACTTTTATTCATTCCGCACATTCTGCATTGTGTCAGAGTTTCCACTGACCGTCAGAATTCTGACGTCAAAATTCAAGGACATTAGAATTTCACTCAACTTCCAGTTGGTTTGTTTCACATGACGTCACACAACTTGTGTTCCTACAAAACTTTGAATTTTATTTCGTTTTTCATCCAAGGCCGCAATGGTTCGTTTTCCCAAAGGTTTCAATTCTTCTTTTTGAATTGCAGCCAATCTTTGGCATTGCGCATGCTCAGCCGATGTGGCAAAACACCAAATAATTTTTTTGAAATGTGCATACTTAATTGCCGTGCACATGGGGAGAAGTGCGGGGAGGGTGGGGGGGGGCGGTGCTAGAGGTGAGGAAATGTTTCACAATATTTGGTGAGGTAAAAGACACAACCCAATACAAAAGACAGAATGTAGGTCATGGTTGAAGAAAGGAAAAGATCAATTTGAAATGAGTCATAGAAATTGTCCACACAACTGTTCCAGTAGTCAGCAGGAGTAAAGCACAACTGATTCATATGTGTCCGAACTTGCACTGAGCACATTCTACTCAAATCCGCGCAGTGCACGTGACACCAAGTTGCCTGAAATGAAAATAAATGTAAAAGTCAAAAAGAAGTCTCTAATATTCCAATGTGTAGATGAGAATTGATTCCTAATGACTTTTTTTTTCTTTTTTAATAATAGTAAAATTATAATGCTAATTAGTAATAATTAATTAATTAATTAGCAAATAGATATATAAATAATACTATTTGGAAGCCCGAACGTGTGGATTTGAGTGCATGATACAGAGAGTAGAAGATTCTAGGAAATGGGTGGCACAATGTGACCCAGGTTTATTTTTGTTCCAAGAATTTTTAGAGTCTAGAGTTTCAATTATTCAGTCTGAGTTTTTCAACTACCAGTTTTGTGCATTGTCAGTTGTCAATTTTATATATATTGTCAGTTGTCAGTTTTGTGTATTGTCACTTGTCTATGTTATGTATTCAGTGTTTATGTATTGTCACTTGTCAATTTTATGTATTATCAGTTGTCAATTTTATACATTCTCAGTTGTCAATTTTATATATTGACAATTGTCAGTTTTACATATTGTCAGTTGTCAGTTTTGTGTATTGTCAGTTGTCAATGTTATGTATTCAGTGTCTGTGTATTGTCACTTGTCAATGTTATGTATTCAATTTTGAATATTTTCATTTGTCAATTTCATATATTATTGTCATCTGTCATTTTAATGTATCAGTTGTCAAAGTTATGTATTCAATTTTGTGTATGTTCACTTGTCAAATTTATGTATTGTCATTTGTCAATTTTGCGCATCGTCATTCCCCAGTCTTGAGTCATGATTTACAAAATATACAAATATTGAAAACTAATCTTACTATGAGAATAATGAACTTCATGCTCTGTTTGAAAGACGAAGTTAGGAAAACACTAATTTAAATGTTTCGTACTAGCCAATCGCTCAGTTGTTCAAATTTTATGTAGATAAGACATTAATTTTGTAGCACAACAGTTATCTATTTTATTTATTTACTCATGACAAAATGTCCAGAGAGTTAAACCAGAGGACGGTTTCCTGTAGGATGAATGACGTGGTGACATTGTGCACAAACAATCTATGGACTTTACCCTTTCGTCCAGATTCAGCTTTTGAAGATCTCAGAACGAAGGGGAGATTATAAAATGTAATCTTTGTAGAGTTAAGGACCCTGAGCTAATGTAACATGGTGGGTGTGGTGCTAGGAGTAGCGTCACTGAATGTTGCTCTGTCTACCGGAGACAGATTTGGGAGAAACACACAGTTTTAGCCTGTACAAAGATGGTACATCACCACAGCCATGCTGTTATTTAAAGGATATGAGACATCTCAAGTCTTGCCCTTTTAATCCATTTACCGAGATGTAAACATCTGAGAGCCAACGTTTCATCATTTTATTTTTCTTTCTCTGAAATTTTCAATATCGGAGTTAGATGAACAGAAGCATTTAGTAAAGTTTTCAAGTTATTCAGGATTCAGCTGGGCGGTCTGTGTATGAAGTTCACAGTTCGATACCTGAAATGCCATACAAACTTACGAAAAGTCCGATTGTCCTGTGCATTTGGCCTACAATGAAGTAGTAACCGGGCTAATGCAATCCCGTGTGGCTGTAAGCCCCCGAGAAGCTGTCCGTAGTCGGCACCACAAGTAGCTCTGGCTGCGTCCACCACGCAGTCTGCCAGGACTGGTAACAGGCTAAAAAGTGAAAGTTGTCATAAATAAATTACTCTTCAAATTCATAATTATGCTCATAAACAAAACAGTGATCTAACTCCACACTTGTTAGAAACTGAGATAATCTGATGAAAGTGTACAGAACTTGCCAATGTTTCAGTGAAATAAATGTGAAATTTCCCCGAGACGAAATCAACTAATTGTCACGTGTCTTTTCTCTTACTCTACTTTTGTCTTTATCTTTTCTTGCAAATTTTTCTAATCAAATTTTTCTAATCAAATTTCTCAAACAAAATTCAAGTGGAGTTGACAATCTCAGCCGTTGTGACAAAAAACTCAAACCTTGGTAAGTGCGCATGCTCAGCTGCCGTGCCCTACGGGACAGGAATGCCGTGTGGTCAACATCAATTTTTTTTTTTATAATTTGTATTTGTATACCTCTTAAATCCCATTAAATTTTGGGAAATTTGCCTTTGTGCCATTGCAGCCCAGTTACAACTGGAGCAGGCATGTCGTCGCCACAGTGCAGCGCCGGTCGGAGTTGTTTATATTTTGGGGGGGGGGGGGGGGGGGGATAGGAGGAGAGATGAGGGAGGGAAGGGGGGGGGGAATGGTAGTGATAAATTTTATTAAATTTTGCAATGGGCAGCGGCGTGTTCGGCCTGCTCTTTACAATTTCCAACAGCTAAGGTATCTTTAACGTGCTTAACGTGCACACGAGCCCTCCGAATTTTTTCGTCCTTATCCGAGAAGACTAGATACTCAATCCTACCCCCCCTCCCCCCCCCCCACCCCCAAAGGACAGGAAAATACGAGAAAAATCCCAAAATGCCAACATTCCTGCACCGGCCGGGTTTTGAACCCGGGACCCTTGGCATGAGACGCGAGCACCTTGCCTCTAGACCAACTTGTCAGAAATGAGACTAATCAGTTCAATACTTACTGACAAATGTTTGAGGGCATGACGTCAGCACTCTTGATCTGAGACTGGATTGTTCTGAAACATGTCCTCGAGTTTTGCATGTAGACATTGGCGAACGTCTCACTAGTGAAGCAGAGGGACTCGAATGACGCCAGCAGCACTAGAGAAGAGACCCAATGTACCAATGATTCACGTCATCCCTTGTTGTAACATGGGGTTGGGGTGGGGGTTGGGTTGAAACATCCACTACGGCAAGGGTTCTGAAACTGTAAATTTCACCTACCCGGGGTGGTGGAGTAAATTTGGTGATTCTGGACTTGTACATCGTTGTTTATGAATAAGTGAAATAACATTATTATGATATGTTATTATTGAAACAAAAATGTCAAGAATAATAGTTTAAAATGCCCCCATTGTCCTTTGCTTTATTCTGGTAGAAATACATTTTCATAAATTGATGACGACAGCAGCACAGAGGTAAATTATTTACTTTAGAAAAGTTGCCCAGGGTTAACGGAACGAAAAAAATGCAGAGAACAGCTGAGGTCTAGTCATCACAGAAATATTTGCACGTTTTCCTTTCTCTATAGCTCACTTTGTTGTGGTCGGTTCTCTGCCTGATTTAGCATGACTTGTCCTTCTGGGTCGGCTTGTGGTAACGTGAAAGTATTTTGCCATAAAACTCACAACATCGTGAATCAATCATTTCTTCTTCAGCCGATTTATATAAAAAAAGAAATGAGGCAATTGACTGAACATTATTATACCCCGGCGCCGGGATTTGTACTCGCGGATTCTCTTCCTTAACATGTGATATACCAAATGTTTTTTAAGGGACAAAGCCCTCGAGAGGAGTTGGGGCGGGAGTTAATAGTAGGACTTTTCTTTCTCCTGTTTCTTCTTCTTTTTTTCTGATTTCTGGCGCCCACTAAACAAGGAACTGCAGGGCATCTATCTATCTATCTATCTCTCTCTCTCTCTCTCTCTCTCTCTCTCTCTCTCTCTCTCTCTCTCTCTCTCTCTCTCTCTCTCTCTCTCTCTCTCTCTCTCTCTCTCTCTACAAACAAAAAAAGAATGGAAAAAGAAAATAACTAAGAATGGGAAACCAACAACCTTCGGCTGAGGACCCAGAGAAACAAAGACCTTCCATTGTACTCGCAGAACAACAAGAAGAAATGGTTTCTAATTCCGTAAGAGAACAAAGGAAGAGACTGGGTTTTCATACTTACGCCGTTTTCCATCCTGACTACACATGTAGTCGAACATTTGTCGAAAGAGTCGTAAAAATTCCCTTTCGTCCTGATCAGCGTTGCATGTCGGATTGGCTAGGACAGATTCTGTACAGTCAAAGGCTTCTCCTACAATACTGGCGGTATCGATGACAATGAAAGAATTCATCAATTAACGGCTGGCCTTTCTTTATTTGCTTACCCAATTAGTTTCTGTCACTGACGTCAGTAAAATTTGTGACAGATTAATTAAGGAAACCCTTGGAAGAACAAAAGGCAACGACCTTGAACTTCCGACGAAAAACGAAGTAAAATTCAACATTTTGTAAGAGCACAAATCCTGTGAGGTCAAGTGGAACAAATCAATACAGTTCTGGTACTAAAACCTGGAATTGGCAGGTCTGGAGTCACAATCTGCTGTTTCATTTATCTTTCATCTCTATTGTCACTCAGCTTGGTCTAACTTTTCAAAATGGCTGGTGTAAACAAGCATTACCACAGCAACGACAAAAAAGAAAACAGTGAAGAACTTTCTAAAATCACCCTACCAATCAGTTCAAACAAAAACAAAGTTCATAAAATATGTGTTATATTGAAGAAAAGTATCAGTTTTTTGGTGACCGTTGGCTAGAGGCCCAACTATTTGGGTTCGTTGCTATGAGACGTCAGATCTGTTGTATTTTTGTACACAGTAACTATCTTCTTGCATCCAGTCACTGTTTGTATTCTGCCACAATGTGAACATGTTTAAAAAGTAAGCCAGTCTTCCTGTCTCTTGTGCTGACTTGTTATTATATGATGAAATAAGAATGGGTGGGACTGAAGACGTTATTCAATAATGTGAGGTTTCTTTCATCAAATCAATTCATCGACAAGTTCTGGGCAAGGGAAACCACTGGGGACCACTTACCTGCAGATCTGGTCCAGACCGATCTCCAGAATCGCCCGTCGAGAGTCCGGCATTGTTCGCACTTCATGTCCGGTAAACAGCCTTTGACTTTGGGCACCACAGCGTCGTATCTGTCTCCTACACCCCCTGGATAAGCTGCTTGAAACAACTGTTGGAAATAGCAAAGATACTAGATACGATGACATTGGACGACTGGCGCATATTGCGTGTATGGTTTTCGCACCGCCACCTAGCGGCAAATGCGTAAAAGTCTGGAAAGTCAAATACCGAAAGTACTGAATTGTGTTCAATGTTCAGCTGTAACTTATAAAGTAAAAGACCACAGTTCCCTAGTAGCAAGCTTAAACAAAGCCATGAACAGAGAAAATAGTGAATTGTGTTGACTGTTGACACATGAAAAGCCATAAGGACAATTGTTATTATCTTAGCACATCCTGGTCAAAATAGTTCACAGTATGTGGAAATACAAACTTCTATGGAAGGATCAAGCACAGCAAACTAACTACACTTCATCTTTTTTTTTTTACCAGAAGCGGAATCGACATCGATTTGCGCGGAAGCTTTTGAAATTGTTTGAAATTTCTCATAGGCCAATATTTCACCTGAAACCATGTGATTTTTTTCTTTTGTTTTTGTTTCTAGACATTCATCACATTCTGAGGTTGCTTCTTTGCCCACCCTTCGTCGGTTTCATGACGAAGAGGCGAATAGATAACAGCTGTACAAGGAAAAGGCGAACACGTAACTTTTCTATATGACAAAGGGGTGAATCACCAGTAATCCGTGTTGAGAGAAATCAGTTGTGAAAATTTTGTGTTACTCTCACCTTCAATTTCTTCCCTTTGTGTCACACTACAGAACACAAAAAGTAAATCAGATTTAACAAATTGCTTGTCTTGAGTAAAGCTCCCCCCCCCCCCCCCAACGCCTGGCAATATACCTCTGGTATCGATATTCAGTAAAGAGCAAATATCTCAAGTTTGACTAATTCGCCCCTTGGTCATACAGATTGGCCTTCTACCCCAAAGGTCGATTTGTCTTCCCCTTTTCTTTTCACTGTGTCGTTTCGGTACTATTTCTTACGCCAAACTTTACTATACTCAACATTTAGTGCTACTCTTTGCCATTATTTTGTTTTGGCTTCAAGCCTTCCTGCGATCCCAAAGGTTTTTCCCTGGTTTTTTAAATATTTAATCATTGAGCAAAAGCCAGTGGATGTAAAACAAAACAAAAAAGATAACCCATTCGTGCATAGCGATCCATTTTTGGACACTGCAGTTTTCTTGACTTAACAACAGAAAAAATGATATAAGTAAAAATATTTTGGTCCACAATGATTCCTTAGTTTCTTCCCTCACATGAAATAGCAGTAGTAGCCCTGAGTCATTTCCCTTGATTCAACATGGCGGCTGCGAACACAGTGCACTTGGATTTGGAAAAACAGCCACCCATAAGGTAATGTAACTTCCTATAGAATATTATTAATATTGTTCTGATTTATGTATTATTTGGAAGAACAGCATCTCTTTGATTAGCCTGGTATCATGTTTTGCTTCTTATATGAAATTCTCCTTGAACTTTTGACCACTGAAGTTATGATCCAATATTGGATCACTATGCACGAGGGGGCACGTGTTTTTTTTATTCAAGCTTGGCTGGATCTAAGTGGATTAATATTGTTTTTATTAGGTTTGTATTTCGTTATCACGTCTGTATAACTCCCTCTTACTTTAATCCACAATTTTCATCAACATTCTTTGGCTTCATTTATGTGTAGATCCGAATTCAGATCTCATACATGTATAAGGAAGAATTGTAAGCTTCTTCCAAAATAATACCTCATCCTACTTTTTTTTGTTCGTGCTTACAGACATTTATCAGAGCATTTATTAACTGTTTTGCCTATTTTCGTCTTCCTCAGATTCACAGTCAGTGAGGCCTTTAGTATGATAAATGAATGTTTGGGTGGGGATGGGTACAATTTTGACGCAGTCAGCATCTATATATAACCTCCAGACTACCAGGTGCTGACTGACAAAGACAGTGCAGATGAAGATGGAGTCATAGACTGTTTTTCAGGAACCAGCTGCTTACCCCCTGCACTGTAACTACTTCATCTGTAAAGAATGGGCAAAGCATAGTGATTGGTCAAGAACATGGACGTGATGACACAGTAGCTGCCTCGGCGTCTAACACATAAAAAAAAAGTTGTGTCTCAGCACTCTAGATGGCGTCCTAATTCATTTAGAGCCATATCAAGGACAAGAAACAGTGATTTGGGTATGATGGGCTCAGGAGTGATGGATCTCCACAGTGAGCTGTCCGATCTGAACATTCAACTCTTTGTGGACAACTTGTTCACCTCATTGCATTTGATGGAAGAGCTATCCAACCGATGTGCATGAATGGGATCGGCACTCTGCATGCAAACTGAAGCCGAAAGTGCCCTTTGGAGACTCCAGAGGCCATTTAAAAAACAACCATGAGGCAGCATGGGGTATCGTCTGGGCAAATCATCTGACACTGCTTGTGCGTTGGAACGACAATGGCGTTGTCACTGTGGTCTCAACTGCCTGTGGCTCTGAACCCCTGCAGAAAGCCAGATGCTGGTCTTCACAAACGAACCAATATGTATCCACTCCAATGCCAGATGCTGTGGAGAAATACAATGCCAACATGGGAGGGACTGACCGGATGGGCCAGACTATTTGTTACTTCCCACCCACCATCCCAGTGAGGAAGTGGTGGTGGCCCATATTTCTCCTCTCTGGGTGCCACCCAAAATATCTTATTCCTTTACAGAAAGAGCTGATCAGCCATGAGGATGCCGATGGACTGTCTGGCTTTTCTGCCGCTAGTCGCCACAGCCTATGTCATGAAATACGGGCAAAGGCAACTATGACCATAGGCAGGATTCTGGGGACGTCAAAAACAAACAAAAAAAACCAGTGGTGTCAGGTGTATGCTGACATCAGTTAACACGGAATAGGCCATTTTCTCACCAAGGCACCAGAACATTGTCGCTGCGCTCTGTGTAAGAAAAACACCACAAAAATGTGCAGCAAGTGCCCTAGATGCCGTCTGCATGAAAAGCAGTATTGATTTTCATACTGCGTGATTCAGTTTCAAGTTCATATTTGAGCCATTTTTTCTCATTTTTCAATGTTCAAAGCTAATTTATATGGTTCTGATACTCCCTTTTATGACCCTTGCAAACTTCGGGATGTTTAATAAAATAAAATTTCAAATATTACATTAAGTTGCTTCTTTTCTGTATACTTTTGCTTTGTTTCCGTTTCGTATTCTTGTATTATGTCAATGAAAAAAAAACACGTACCATCTCGTGCATAACGATCCATTATTGGACACACATTCTGGACCAATCAAAAGTAAGGAAATTTTGTGAATATTGAAAAAAGCACGATTGATCCTTTCATTCTGAGCCAAAAGGCCTGTTGTGTCCAAATTTCATCAAATTTTGAGAGGTCATGCAAGAGTGGGTTAATCACGTAACAGTGGTAAAACAGACGTGATGTGGATCAACTGAGAGTAGTGAACTCCATTGTACTGACCTGCCGTCCATGTCAACAGTAAGAGACAGACTGTGATACTGTAAGCAATGGCCATGGCTAGAGCTGTCGGTGTCTCACAAACTTTGGACTTCAGTCACAGGCAATTCTGTAAACAGTCAAGTCTAAAACACGTTAATAGAATCAGGCTTAGATAATTGACTGACTGACTGGCTGACTGATTGACTGACCGACTGTCTGGCTGATTGTCTGGCTAACCAACTGACTGATTGACTGACTGACTGACTGACTGGCTGACTGACTGGCTAACTGTCTGACTGATTGTCTGGCTGACTAACTGGCTGACAATGACTGGCTGACTGATGGCTGGCTGACTGACTGACTGACTGACTGACTGACTGACTGAATAACTGACTGATGCACAGCTTCTTTATGTTGGTCTCATAATATCATTTTGTTGATCATTAATAAAAATTGTTCTCAACAATCTGAAAAATGCACCGCAGATCTATCTATCTATCTATCTATCTATCTATCTATCTATCTATCTATCTATCTATCTATCTATCTATCTATCTATCTATCTATCTATCTATCTATCTATCTATCTATCTATCTATCTATCTATCTATCTATCTACTGTATGTATTTCTTGCTGTATGTCTGACTGTCTAATAATCCGTCTATGTGCTAATCTGTCTGAAACTGCTTCCATTACAAACACAATTCTCAGAGCCCCGGCGTAGCTTTTAAACCCTTCCCTACAACATCTTCGGTTTCCTTATAACAGAAGAAAAAACAACGAAATTGTTAAAACGATACAGTATTTACCTGCTCCGTCTCACTCTGACACCGAGTCCAGAAGGCAATGTGAACTCTTGAGCTGACACGGCCATTAAATAATGCAGCTCACACCAGGGGACGGCGCAGAATAAAATAATTTTCCATGATTATGCAATTTGATGACACACAGCAATAGACAGCGCTGCTAAATGTCAAACTGTTGTTTGACTTGGTCTGCATGGATTGTTTTTTTTTCATTTTATTTTTTCTCATTTTGAAGTACAGCCCGACACTGTCCATATTGTCTCTTCAACAGTGGTTAGGAAACATGCAGGTGCCGACCCTGGGGTCAAGGTTCCATTTAAATGGAAAATGGAAATATTACAGGGACTGAAAGAACAACTCATTTTCTTATTATCTGCCAATTTTTGGCAGTGATGGAATAAAATACTGGGAGGGTTAGCGTCGGTCATTACTGGTGATATATTAGCACCTGTGACGTTCTGTCCTACATGATAACAAATACCGTCTAATCCAAAGATTTTATTGTACACTAGAGTCAGAACTCCCACGGTGCGCATGATTTTCGAAGCGTACCGAATTGAAAGCTAAACATGGTGGACGATTTGGGGCAAGCTATGCGTGATCGTTTCTATAAGCACGGAAAGGGTGGAATGACCAGCTATGTTTTGCTTTGATTGTGTGGCAGAACGATGGTGCGAGAATCAAACTTTCAGCCGCTAGTTCTGAAAGCTTGAATTCCCAAAGAAAATCCACTGAAAAACAAAAACCAGCCACGACCACACCCCACTCCATTTCCCTAAATAAGATGATAAAAGCAAATTGAAAAGACCAGTAATAACACCAGTGCTATGGATTGAACACTGATTCTCTTACCTGACCTATGAAAGCCTGTTAAAGTGTGTCTCAAAATTCGTGGCCAGGTAAATTGGTAATATCTTTCAAATGGATCGATGAAAATCGTTGAAATTTTGCCTGAGGTACTTTTTCTATTTGTCTTACTCTTAGCAGAAAATTATTTTTTTAGTGTAAATTTATGTAGAAATAAGTAAAAGTAAAATCCTTTCATAAAGGTATATATTTTATCAAGCTAGACGGTCTTTTCAAATTCGAAAGACTTTGCAATAGATGACGTCACAGGCATGATTTCAATTCTTCTCTGAGTAAAAGAGAATACAATTTCCGTACTTTATTGACGCAACCTATTGAAGCGTTGGCAACTCTCAGAATACGCTCAAAAGTGGACACCTGCAAAATCTTGGTATTCAACATCTCTTCTTTACCGCCCAGAACACAGAAACCGGCGGATTGGTTTAAACTTCAAGAGATCATTGATGGAATCAAGACTCCCACCAGCCGACGCATTGCTGGAGCTTTGACCAGACATTTAATGGTTCTAGTCCCAACAATTTATCTCAATGGCTGCAAGAATCGGGAGAGAACAGATTCCCCCCCCCCCCCCCCTGCTAAAGACGTTAGCGTTTTCCGTCATCAGGATCAACCAACTTCTCGGTTTAGGGCAGGCTGAGATGAAGCGCTATCACCTGTTCAGACTAACTGCTACACAAGGGGAAGGAACGAGTGCAGGTGGCTGGTTGGTTTTGCATTATTTTATATGGCAGAACGATGATGGTGGATGGATTTGGGAACATGGATTTGGTGTTTTTTTAATGTTAATTGAGAAATTAAGTGTTGTTTTGAATCTATGGGCGTAGCCATATAAGAAAACTGAGTCATTTTGAATCCTATGGGTGCCGCCATATTGGAAAAACTGAGGCGAGCTCCTCGCTAGGTCCGGCTGGTTTCCTTGCTGGTGGTTTGCGCTGAACACTGTGCCTGCCTGGCCGATGAACGCCCCTCGGAATACGAACATATTTACTCTTTGTCATTGTCACGAGTGGAATTTACGTGTATTAGGGATATAGCTCTCAGATCGAGAGGTGGAACTCACACTCGGACAAAGCAAACACACAAGTAAATAATGGAATAACAATAGTGTATAAGTTTAGTTCAGGCCTGCGGGGCCGTCATCTCTATTACAATTAAATATGTATTTTCGACTGCATAATTGATATATCGATATACCCATCTAGACTACATATATTTAGTGATTAGGCCCAACAATGCACTAAAAGTGAATTTACCAATTGACGCCAACTCTAGTTGGCTACTTCACTGCTAATGTCATATCAATGTCTTATACTAGCAATCTAGAATGGTAGCCTCAATACATTGAGAGAATTATGATGCACAAACTAATTTCAACAAATAATGTTCTAGTCAGAATAGAGAGTACAATCATATAAAGTACACATTAAATACACATTCTAGATCTAGCTTCCTCTAGGAGGGAGATTTACTTCATTTCAATAATAATAATACTTTACCTAGATCCAGCTACTGTGCAATTATCTAGTTACGCTCATGGGAATTACAATATGGACGACTCGTTCTTTAGTTCGAAAACACATCTGCTGCTGGGAACAGCTCCTATTATGACAACAGTGGTCTTTCTCTTCTCTGGTCAAGATGAACTCAATTATAAATCTGACAACTTAGTATTGTCTCACCCACGGGTGTGGACGATGATCTGGATAGTGCTTTAGTACATTTCGTCCTGTACAACAGACATGGAGCTAAGCACTAGCCCCCCATCGCCAGTACAGTTACAGTTGTTCTAGTAACTTAGTTTAACGTTCCATTCAGGCTGGAAACGCCGAATCACTTCATAGTAGATGCCACTCCTCTATATATGATTCCCCCAAAGTTAGCTACAGTTCTTTATATATGCGTGTCCCGGCTAGTATGACCGTTAGGAGCTCAGCCAGCTCTGACCAACGAATGCACGATGCTGCAAAGGCTACACCTCTCATTTGGCCGTTGCCAGTGACTATCGTTATGCCAAGATCGCGGCTCACTGTCTACGTTACACCAACTCAATCAAAATCACGAGCGCACAATCATGCACTAATTATTTAACCGAGGCCTTAGTCGATCCGTGACAAGCATACTCTCCGGGAATGCATAAAATATCATCATCATCATCATCATCACCACCATCATCCTCATTATCATCATTGTCATCCCCCTCCTCCTCTTCATCATCACCACCACCACCATCATCATCATTATTATTATCATCATCATCATCATCCACAGCAACTTACATCTCCCATTCAAACCGAGTATAAAGGAGACTATCACAGACAAGTGGACGCCCTGATGGAAGAACAAACCAAATGAGTAATGATCATTCTTGTCTCAGACTCTGCCTCGCCTCCTAATGTGTTGTTGAAGAGACGGTGGCCGTGGAGGTGCTGACGATGGTGAAGATGATGATGACGACAAATGAAAGGATGATATGATAAGTATGTCCATGGTGATGATGAACGCAATTACCACGATGACGACGGTGGTAATGACAACAATGATGACAATCTATAGTTTTGTTCCCTTTACGTTTTCGTTTTCCCGTGAGGAAGTTGTAAAATTTGTTTGTGCGAATACGTGTCTGTTTGTGATCCGTGTGTGTGTTGCGGGAGGGTGGAGAAAAGACGGTGGGGGGAAGCCGAGAGGGTATAGTGAATTCTGTTTCCCTGAGATAAAAGTGTCGATTATGTATCCAATACTGACTGTATTTTGCAGCACTTCTAGATAATTATACATCTCCTAGACCCCCCTCCGCCACCCTTCCACCTGATGTCTTCCCCAACCCCCACTTTCTCTACTAAGACAGTGAACACAAGATGTGACATTATTCTAATTTTATTGCCAGTTTAATGGAGAGATGGTGAAAGCCCCGGGGTTGGGGGTTGAGATTGATCTTCATTTTTTATTCATCGGCCAATTCTCGTCTTATCTGTCAGTGTGTGTTTCTATTTCCAGCAACAGGGGTAGGGAGACTTCATTTCAGGAGTGTTCTGTTTCTGTAGGAAAGGATTTGGGACGGGGGTGAGAGTATTTTTGTTTTTGCTCGTTATATTGTTGCCGTTGGATCTTTTTTTCAAGTCAGAGACATCAAGTAAAATGGATGCTGTCTTCGTCATGCTGTGATTCTTTCACTCTAGTTTAGGGTCTTGGATCTGATGAACTTGGAATGCTTGTGTACGAGTGACGTTGTCGCCGACCTCTGAGGACCACGACACCGACGGCAACTACGGCCGCTGCCACCACCAGACAAGCTACAACAACAACGGTAGTGACTGTAGACCCATCACCTCCGCCATCACGACTTTGGGCTACCCCAGGGGCGGCATCAGACACCAGCGCCAACTGAAGACCGGTAAGATCAGAGATGAATTCACTATTGTCTGGGATAACTTCGGCGTTTGCGACCGTTTGTCCGACTAATTCCTGCAGCCACTCGGGAGGTTCAGCTGAGGCGTCCAGAAGTCTGTCCAGAACCTCAACGTAGGACAAAACACTGCCGGTCAAGTTCTGGTCAGCCAAAGACATGTTGTTCAATCTCTCTATCACCTGCTCTCTGAGTGCCATTTTCTGGGAGACAAAATTCTGCTTGGCTGAGATCATATCACCAAGTTTGAACTGAAAATCCTCCATCAGTAAACTAGAGGTGAAGGAATCGGTCGAGTTCTCTGCAGTGGATGACAAATTGTCCAGCTGTCCGGCCGCTTCAACCACTTCTGACAGGGCAGTATCAAATTCTTGCCTAGCTGATCGTACATTTTCCACGTCTGTTTGGAATTCTGTCAAAAGTTCCTGCAGGAGTCCCTGCACAACAGCCACGTTTGTATTATTGGGAACACTAATCTTGTCTATGGCAGCATCGTCTATGGCAGTATCGATACTGTTCTCTACACTCGGCGAGACGATTTCTGCATCAGGTACCAGCGTCTGAACAGGTTCGTTATTGGCAGTATCGGTACTGTCTTCTCCACTCACCGGTACGATTTCATCGTTGGATACCAGAGTCTGAATAGGTTCGTTGGCAGTTTCGATGCTGTTTTCTACATTCTCAGGGACGATCTCTGCATCGGATACCAGTGTATGAATTGGTTCGTTATTGACTTCTTGGTCTTGTTCTGACGTGTCTGTTGTCGTGTTTTGCAGAAGGAAACTTATAATTGCAAGTTTAGTTTGAACTTTTGACTGGACGAAAGCTTTTTTGGCCATCACTTCTCCCCGGATTTTTGCCTTCAGCTGCTGGATGAGACCAGCAATTCGAGCCTCCTTGGGTTGTTCCGCTTCAGAAGTCTCCACATCTGGCACGTCTGGGGGAGTGGTCGTTCCAGACGGTGGCCTTATCTCAGGTGGACTGTCTTCTGCAGGAGCTTGAAGTTTCTCTAACCTCTCTTCAATTTTTGATTGGACGAACTCTTTTTTTGCGTCGATCATTTCTCTAACGTTTGATTTTCTTCGTTTGACAAAATCTGGCATGTCTTTGTCTGCATCTTCTTCCTCTTCAGCTGGGAAATCAGCAGGAATTCTTGCCAGTTTGGACGCTAAGAAATCCGCCTTTTCTTGCCTCCGTTTCCTGGCTGCATCACCGACGTAAGTCTGCACGAGCTGGAGGATGATGGGATACAAGTGTTGGTGGACGTTGAACTCTGGGTGTGTCTGGTGGTAGGCTTCCAGCTCTGTCCTGTAGCTGGCAATGGCCTGGTCCAGTTCCTGATGCCAGTCACCGCTCACGTCTCGTTTTTGCCTCAGGAATTCTGCGAGAAAGTCACCACGTCATTGTCAGTCGTAATAGATAAACGTGTTATAAATGCTCAATTTTATTTAAGCCTTTATCACTCCGCATAAGTTCGGCGTGTCAAGGTTCGTTGGACATTTTTATTTATGTGTTGTTTTTTCAATTCATTTCTTCTTTTGTTTTAGACTAGAGAGGGGCAAACAGCAAAATTGATAACAACAACACCTACTGATGTATAACTGTGTCAGTCAGAAATAGACTGTATGTTTTGTCATAATTTTACATCCCTTAATGTGCGTTGAACACACACAGTTCTACTCACTGCCAAAACGTCCAGCTGGATTGTACAAAAACCAAAACATCTGCGGTGTGTTTATCTGAAGGTTTCATGATTGTCAAGTTCATACTCTCATCATCCAAAATGTCAAATGTAGGAGTGAACCAGTGCTGGCATTCTCTACCCCACTGTTATGTATTGTCTGGTCTACGCTAACTTGTGAAGTGTCACGTTTCGCCACTAGAGATTTCAGCAATGGGCTTTAACCCTTTGGTCGCCGCACTGTACCGATTACGTGACTTCAGTCGAATGGCCAGCACTCTGCTGTTCGCGAAGTCGTCGAAATTATAATTTGGTTGTGTCTTTAGACAAGTATTCTCTAATACCTTTCGTCTTCACATATCCTCGTAACTTTCGGAATTTGAAATTATCCCTAAAAAGAAGTGTTAAGAACTTGAGTTCCGGACTGTGACATGGAAGGGGTTAAACCATTCTGATTTTTATCGTCTATGGTTGTCGCTGTTGTCTACTGGTGATGTCGTCACCGATCTACCAAAGTAGTGAGTCCTTTACATGTTTCAGGGTTGCCATTATTCCGCAGCTCTTCTCCCCTGTTCTATATTGATGTCCACTATTCCCAGGCCCAGGTTATGGTTATTGTTGTTGTTTTGTCTCTAAATATACCAAGTTCTAATGGAGAAATTTATTGTGTGCAGAAAACATGGAGTCGTTAACTGACGTAGAAATCCAACGTGAGAAAGTGGGAAATTGTTTTAATTGAGCAATATCAGAAATTGACGCCGTCAGAAATTCAAACAGCAACAGCAAAACAAAAAACATACATGAATAAAGAAGAATGTAGGCGGTGTCTCTACGGAAACGTACACACATTTTGAATACACTTTAAGAACGTGACACCTGAGATACGTCCAAGATTTATAGTTATAATTAAAATGGACAGAGGACAGATATGCTTTGTCTGTTATTTAAATTATCGCATCTGTTTAAACTGATGGCTGTTCTGGGTCAGAAACTGATGACAACGCAGTTCAATAGAGTTCGAAACAATATTCAGCAGTTTTTATTCTTTTGCTCGTATTTTTGTTATAGTTGTTGTTTTGGAGACATCCCGTATATAACACAGCGGTGATGAAATCTGGTGTATAATAACTTGACCTTTGAATCTGGGGTATGAAACTTTCATTTCTCGCATGGCTTGAAGCATGACTGGTGGAAGTCTGTAACACAACAAAAGTCAATAATGACAGTGACATACTGGCCGAGCATTTTTCCGAAACTGTTTCTTGACTTTCCAGAACTTTTTAATAAGATAAAGGGGAAAAACGTTTAAATAGATCACAGGGGATTTTCATTTATAGCAAGGGATTTTGATTGGCTCCCTTTTCTTTGTTGAAGAGGACAGTTTGTTGACTGGCTATTCTGGTGTACAACTTCTGGCCTCGGCGTCGTCGGTATGCCACGACGCCACCTACAGCAACAACAACGACAACAGCCAGGCAGGATAGGACAACAACTACAGCAGCAGATGGACCTCCGCTACTGCTCCCCTCAGTGACGTCAGCTGGTGCCGCAGCAGCAGCAGCGAAATGGAACGTGTTCAACCCTGGGAATGGCCTCGCGGGTCCAGCGGCCTTACCGAAGTAACTGCTGACCCAGGCAGGAAGTGAAGGTGGCGGTGGTTGAATGGCGGGTAGAACAGCACAGGCGGTGGTGCCCGGGGGTGCCGTGCCACTCTGACAGGCCAAGGACATGTCGTAGAGTATGGCCATGACCTCATTCTTTAGCTGGTCCTTCTGGGCTGAATATTCGTTTTTCTTGGATATCATTTGGAACAATTTAGTTTGGAAGCCGATAAACTTCATGAAATCGAAGCCACCGGTTGGTCCAGCCGCGGCCGTAGTGGCACTGGCGTTGTCCATGTCGTCAGCGGCTGTGATCATGTCGGCCAGCGCCAGATCAGATTCTAGGCGTGTGGCGTTCAGGCTAGTCAGGTTTGACTGGAACTCTGGTCTACTGAGAATGTCGCTGACCAGCAACCGGATCCCAACGTCGCTGGGGGAGGTTGGCGGTGCTTGTGGAACTCCGCTGACTGCTGCGTCTATCGCGTCTTCAATGCTGTCCTGGATTTCTTCAGGAAACACCATGGCCAAATTTCCAGCCGCTGCCGCTCGTTTGTTGCGTCCCCTCGCTGGTTCCTCGTCCAGGACTTCAGGTTTGATCGGGTCTGCGTTTGGCAAATGCTTCAAGGTTTTCTGGACATCAGGTTCTCGTTCTTTCTTGGGACGATCCTCAACATCACTGGGCCAGCTTGGCAGATCTTTTGGGAGTTTGTCCTGGGAGTCTGGGAGAAAATCCAGCATTTCAATGTCAGCCTGGGGTTTGGGGCTGGTCTTTTTTACAGGCATAATGAGAAGCAGAAAATGTCAAACCGAACTTGAAGATCTGTCTAAATCCCGCTCTGTTTCCTTGTTAACGTAGAGAAGTGAAATAGAACACTCGAGTAAATTCCCTTTCATTGCCAGTTGACGCGTTATATATGTATTGAATACATCAGTCAAAATTACGTCATCTTTCGGAGAAGGGGAGAGAGAAAGAGAGAGAGAGAGAGAGAGCGAGAGAGAGAGAGAGAGAGAGAGAGAGGGGGGGGGGCAGTTGAAGAGATGTCAATCAGTGCTAGTTCCATAAAACTACTTTTTGATGAGTGAACGTACAGGACTGGAAATGTGGAACACGTTAATACGGGGAAATGACTCCTGAATGTTATATGATCTTATGACCTGTCAGAAACGAACTACGAGTAGTCCCACGGAGCAATGAACACGTGACCATCATATGTATGTACATTTACAAAGAGAAGAACTAAATCAGTGTCCTTGTATCGACGTTAAACAAGTCAGAGGTGAAAGTTGCCCGCCTTCAAATGTTCACCATGTCAATCCTTACAAACAAAAAACAACTATGCATGTGTTCAATAACAGTTCGTCACTGTTCCCCAACAATGTAGTAACTCACAAATATCGAAAAATCTCGTTTTATTATTCAACTACATTCAAAACCACAACGAACCATCTTGGATAACCGAACCCGAAAATGGAATGAGTAAACTTTCATATCGTAGCTAGACCAGTTGTGCTAACATAAAATAGTTTTTTTTTTATTCTCCTGAAAAGTGGCCAAAAGGTGATTACTACAGTTTTAGGGAACGGTAACGAGTAAGAGATGCCGAGATCTCCAGTCATGTGTTTGGTTGTGTAGGGAAAGTTAAATTTAATGAATTCTCCATGTGACAACAAATCCATCAATCAATTCTGGCTCTCAGATTCGTGTATTCTATAGCAATAGAAATACAAAACTGACCTGTCATTGAGTCCTTGCTGTCGTCGACACTCCGCGTACTGGTCATGTGACATGTTAGCACGAGGAGGATGAAGACGGTAATTGGCAGTGGACACTTCATGCTTGTGTGGTAGAGGTATCGATTCCTATTTAACTTAAGGTCTCCTTAGATGAAAATTCCTGTAAATATTGAAAAGGACACAATGGCAATTGCCACTTGTGACAAAGTGTTTCTAATTTATCTACAGAATTGACAGTTATTCCCCCACCCTAAATCCTACCCGTCAAAATCCCCACACAGAGACTGGACAGAGACTCTCACGTGAAAGAATGATTTAATCCAGTATGAGGTCAAATATTGCCAGTCGGCAGGTCACTCTGACACGTCTGGCCAGATAGGACACATACCTGGGGCTGTATGATAAAAAGCATTTGTTCCCACACTCACAGATCTTTGATAAACGGATCCTCAAATAGTTCATTTATTTATTATTCATCCATAGGAGAAACATCGAATCCCAGGGAATGGTCATATAGACAATGTAGCCAAAGTACTTAAAATACACTTCTGGTGACCAAGTTGCGACCATTTGTGGTCAACGTCTGAAAAAGTGACCCTGGCCACTTCGATAACAACAAAATTAATTTAGCTAACTGGTCAAATGTACTTATAAACCTAATGATCATCTTAACCATGACCCCTGACCCTTGCATTTTGCAAAAATAAAATTCACTAGACCAACAAAACTTAATTTGCCCGCATGACCGAGGTGGACCGTCTGTGAATAAATAAAGAAAGAAAGAAAGAAATAAACGATTGGAATTTAGAAAGAAATGAATACATCAGTAGACAACAGCTTTGACGGTACACCGACCATAAACTCCACATTCCAACATACCTATAAAGTTCTTGTTTCAGCTGGTTACAATCTTAGTTGACTGAATCTGGCTTACTGTTCAACAACTGGACAAGTTACACTTTTTTTTTCTTGTTTTCTGAGCGTTGAAGTTACACGAAGTTTCTACTAAAGAGCTAACGTTGACTCCATGTGAAGACTGTATAAATCTGGAACTTTCTCAGTGCAGTTCTATTTCACCACAGGATTAGCCAATCATATCGCATGGATCACTTTGTGAATTCGTTATATTTTTTTCCTTTAACCCGGCCATGTTACCGTGACTGATTGGACTATTTAGCACATCTTTAGCTTCTATCTTCTACCCTTACCCCTCCCCATCACCAAAGCGCCCTCCTCTCTTGCCTGGGTGAAACATTCCATTCTCATCACCCCCCCCCTCCCCCGCCACCCCTCCAAACGCTTTGAAACCTACCTATGTGACACTGACCTAGTATTGCGACAGTACACAAAGAGACAAACAAGTTATTTGCCCGTCTAAAACCAGTGGCAAATGTGTCGACTGTCCCGTGCCCTCTATTTAACCCGCGAGATAATTCAAATTGAAGTCATGGCGTCATGTCGGTGCCACGCTGGCGTGACGTTTGTCAAACCATCGGGAGATGAACTGAAAGAGTACCACAATTATCACCTCTTGCATGGATTTAGGGATCTTACCGATATATCAACTCACGAATATACACAATAATACAATTTCACCTCTTTTCGTTGCTGTAGCTTATTGTTGTCTGATGTTGTGAATGTTGTGTGAACTGTGAAGACAGCGTACCCTCAGACAAGTGGACAACAAAGGACTGGGGCGACATCTCGCCATCTTAGTTCTTGCTTGTTCTATCTCCATATCCTGGAAAACTGTATGTACAAGAGTTATAACAAATTCACACTTTGACACTTGTTTAAAATGTTGCATTGTGGCACTTATCAAGCTGTTTCACGGTCCAGTTTATTCTACCTCCTTGCCATGATACTAAAGCCGCCAACGTTTAAAGTCAAATTTCTTAGTTGTGCAAAAAGTGGAGTTGGAACAAACAAGAACTGAGATGGCCATGAGCTGTACAGAAATGACTGAAACTAGAGACACTGTAGGTAAACGCCAAAGACTGACCAGCAGATAATTGTCTGTCCGGTCAATGTATTGGAGAAATCAGGTCAGTTGAGGTCAGTGTGACAGTTATCAGAGATAAGGTCAGCAACTCTGACCTCTGACATGACGTGTCCGGAAGCAAAGTCATTCATTTTTATCACTGCTGATAAGTTTTGTTGTTGTTATTCTAAAGCGGTCTTTCTGGTGGTCATCCCTTGGTCATTTTGAGTTTCTGCAACGTTATGATCAAAATGAGCTAACTCTCCAGCAACTTTGTAACACCAGACAGCTCAGGATGCTGATTTAAACCATTAAAGTACACATTTTTTTCCCCTGCAATTGTTGTGCCACTTGCCAAACTAACAGTTCATTCAAATTTCCGGCACAATTTGCCCTGTGCAGGTGGTTAAGTGTGGGCCCCCCACACACACACCAAATCCCAGCCCCCAAAGAAATCTGAAGAAGAATTGCATACAAATAAAATGTTTAATATAAATTAATATTTTTTTTTATGACTTAACTTTTAGGAGAATACTGCAAAATAAATAAATGAATGACGGAAAACCAAGTTCTCCTGCAAAGACGGATGCTTCGCTACAGTGTACGATCATACTTCACATCCAACATTCTAGTTCATGTCACAAGAGACATTTCAAAAGACGGAGTAAAAGATAGAGGGTTTGGGAGAGGCGGGAGATCGGGAGAAAGAGAAGGACTGAGGTATAGAGAAGGGGAGGGGGGGGGGGGGAAGAAGCAGGTCTACCCCCGTGCAGCACCGGGTATCTGAGCTGGTAACTCATTATAACAGCTTCAAAAATACTTATGATCCCCCCCCCTTCCACCCCCCCCACCCCCTTTCTCAATCTTATTCCACCTTTCTCCTCCACCTCTTCCTTCTACATTATTTTTTTTCAAAAATCTCACACACTGTCAGAATGAAAATGTCAATCTTAGTCAGAAAATATTCCACTCCTAGTTACGAGATATTTACCTAAGTATTGTTTTATCAGATTCGTTCAGCGCAGTTTTGGTGGGGTTTTTTGGGGGTTAATTAATCGTGTTAATTCCTGGACATGTTCAGCTTGTGACAGACAAAGGAAAGCCGTGGCGCAGTAAATGAGTCACACACATCTCTCTGGTCAACTAACACTCTTGCACCAGATATTGGAGAAAATGTCTTTATTAACACATTATTTGAGGAGAAAAAAGTTCCATTTAAGACAATCCGTGACTCTCCAGCTGACTTGATACGTTTTCATAGCGGTGAATTATTGCAGGGGAAGACAACAGAATTGCAGAATGCCAAGTTCAGCAACTCGTACTTATGTAAGCTTCAGATTTCACAATGAATGTCGTAAACGTTATTGTATTAGGTGATGTTTTCTGAATGCTCATGAGACAATCTGATAATCGAAGGACTTATTTTTCAATCCTGCCCCAGACACAAAAAACAAAAATTAAAATGAGATGCCAAGTTAAAGATAAGATGGGAATCATTTTACTATTTCCTGAGGGAAATTGAGTTTAACAGAGCGTTTAACAGCACATAAAATGGTACACATAATCTTACACATCATTACATACACATATCATAACTCATTAAATAACAGGCATAATTATTACATTTCTAGGTCACATCTGTCGCCTCAGGAGCCTCGAACATCTAGCAACCACAGGAAAGATCGAAGGCAGGAAAAGCAGGGGTAGACAGAGAACAACTTTCACTGAAAGTCTAATTCATGGACAATAAACGTCACAACAACAACTCCTTCTTGAGGTTGGCTGATGACAGATCCGAGTGGAGAGCCATAATCACCAATGTCTGTTCCAGACAGGGCAGCTGATGATGATGATGATGATATTACATGAAGTGGACACTGACATAGTGTTGTTCTTGCGTGGATGATTAAAACTTCATCTCTTTGAACATGTTTCACTCTGATTATAACAGTCCTGGGTTAATGTAGTTTGCCTATCTGTATGCACAACGTGGTGTTTGGCTTTTGGTGTTCAGGTAGAGTGAGGCGTGGTACTGAGCTGACCCCTTCAGTTGTCACATTCCAATCGTCTATGATCTCAAAGTTACTTTTCACTCCTTTTCCCCGCCGGAATTCTTTTTTTTTTCCCTCCCCTCCATCAAACAAATGAACCCAACGAAACGCACACACACACACACACACACACACACACACAAACAATGATATCTGTTCCATCCAAACCAAAGATCAGCTGGTGAGTACACTGTCTTCTGCATTGTCTTCTGCACTGTCTTCTGCACTGTCTTCTGCACTGTCTTCTGCACTGTCTTCTGTACTGTTTTCTGTACTGTCTTCTGCACTGTCTTCTGCACTGTCTTCTGTACTGTCTTCTGCAGTGTCTTCTGCACTGTCTTCTGCACTGTCTTCTGTACTGTTTTCTGTACTGTCTTCTGCACTGTCTTCTGCACTGTCTTCTGTACTGTCTTCTGCACTGTCTTCTGCACTGTCTTCTGTACTGTCTTCTGCACTGTCTTCTGTACTGTCTTCTGCACTGTCTTCTGTACTGTCTTCTGTACTGTCTTCTGTACTGTCTTCTGTACTGTCTTCTGCACTGTCTTCTGTACTGTCTTCTGTACTGTCTTCTGCACTGTCTTCTGCACTGTCTTCTGTACTGTCTTCTGTAATGTCTTCTGTACTGTCTTCTGCACTGTCTTCTGCACTGTCTTCTGCACTGTCTTCTGTACTGTCTTCTGCACTGTCTTCTGTACAAAGTACAATTAATAACTCATGATTTTTTTTATTATAGAGTGACGCACCTTGAAAAGCCCAGGTTTTCCAACTCCTACATCAAACACACACACACACACACAAAAACACTTTTGCCTGATATCCCAGTTGTCGGGTTTTTTGTTGTTTTTTTGTGTGTGCAACTAATCCCTTCACCTGTATGCAAAGGGATTATGATTCCGTGCATGATGGTGCAAGTTGAGCAATCTGTAACGTGTGATACAAAAAATGTCTAAGGTCTGTGTCATAATTAAGTTGTTTTGACACTCAGCCCAGTATAGACATCCAATACACATTGCTTAACCCTACAGGTTTTGCAAAATACTTTGTTGGCTGTCTCAGCCTGGGTGTGGATCAGTTGTTGTTGATCCGCCGGCTAGCTGGAGGGTGACGTCACGGCATTCAATGTCAATGGAAAAATAGCAAACCAGTACATTATTACGCGGGGTCACATTGAAACTCAATACCGTGATGTCACCATCAAATCAGCATCAGCTGGTACGTCAACTCTCTGACGGGCTGTGATCCAAATTTGAAGGGCATCACACGGTGCGAAAAGCTTTTTTTTTTTCAAATATTTTCAGAAAAAAAGAATCGAAATATTATATTTTTTGCCCTATACTAGATTTTTTGCCCTATACTAGATGTAATAAGTTATGACAGGACAACAATCACGAACAAACAAGTTAACACTTAACAGAACAATCCATCAGACTCACACATTTATTAAACATAATTATACATATAATAGCGCAATTACATATATTATATTATTGAAATGACTGCCGTACAACGGCCTTATTCTCACACACACGCTCCCTCGGAGCCACAATC